>DWTU01002587.1:0-11296 GCA_018251515.1 Cecropterus confusis | reverse complement strand
GAGGAAATCCTACTGTGGGGCTATGAGTGTAGAAAGTGTAGAAAGTGTGAAAGTGGAGAAAGAGCCGAAGATGTTAACAACCATTACATGCTGGATTTAAAATTTTAGCAATTTGCAATTAAGTTTCCTTTATTGTGCTTCTTACCTGTAAAATATTATCTATAACAATTTAATGAATTAAAAGAAGAAAAGTATCCAATCACAAGTAGGATTTTGTATGTCTGGTTACAAAGTAATATACATATATACAAGACATTAACAATTGTACATGCCCACAAAACAACAATTTTTAGACATAACTAGTATGGCTAAAAATTGTATGCTGATCGTAATAATCGTATGAAAAACTATTATCTAGTACGAATAATCATACCCTAATGCCCCAGAGGGAGGGTTTTGTTATAACTAGTATGGCTAAAAATTGTATGCTGATGGCTTGGAGTTGCTTCAATCGATCAATCCAATATTACTTATTAATTGGCTAAAGTGACAATACATATTTAATTAATAATGAGTACAACTTATTGTAGGTTATGGTTGCTCACTCTATAAACACAGCAAAGATTTAATTCAAGAAATAAATAAAGCTAAAAGCCTAATGTATAGAAGTACATATGAACACCGAGTACTCGTCGATAGGGAGACGGTACACTTGTTTTAGTCCGTTTGGACTCATGAACCACCACAAGGGGGCAGTTCCAACTGGAAATAGGTTTTAGGTAATATGGACACTTCAGGACTTTTCATCTGTTCGTAAATTACTCCAACCAAACCCTCCTCACATGGATTTCTTGAACTTAATTCCCCCCCCCCCCCCCCCCTTTTTCTATTTTTTACATTACATTGACGTAGCAAAAGAGTCCTCCACACATTCTAACTGATGGTGATGTGATACCCTTTGATATGTGTATTCAACCCCTAATAGACTTAGGGTTTTATTAACGGTTCGCCACAAATGCGTGACCACGCATTTGTGGGAGATGTTGTGGCATATTGTGGGAGACCACCCAGACGACAAAGCTTAAACGTCTCGTGTCATTGTATGTACCTTACCATCTTTTAAACTAGAAAATAACAATGCTTAAAAGAGTAAGAACATAAGTCACAAATAGATGCGATTAAATAAGCACTTCAGTCAAACATCGAACAATTTATCGAACTTCAAACATATACCAATTTCGTGCAAAAAATTGAAAGGTTTGAAATTCGAAAAAAATTACACTATGTGAAGCCACAAATGAAGGCTTGAGCGACAGAGTGCGGGCGGGGAGGCGCTTGTTTTGGTCTGTTTGGCTCCACGACGCTCCACAAGGAGAACGCCGATCCGCGCACTAATTCAACGGAGATCGATAGTGCACCACCCTGCACCCTTTCACGCCCACCTACAAAGATAATTAAATAGTTTTGTTTTAAAATTAGAAGGATATACGTATTCATGGAAGTCATGTGAATACTTCGTAAGTCGGTATACAAAACAACAAACCTACATATGCATAGAAATACATACTATTGCTTTTTATTTATAAATCTGCGTTTTTAGGCAACCGTTTCATAAGAGATAAAAAATACACAAAAATACAATACTATCGATGCAAATGACTGACTTTTTATTTATAACTAATGCAAAGTTATTCCTACAGCCTAGTATCTATGCCACTGGTATATAAATTACCATTGGTAAAATGCGTAAATACCATTGAACTCGCCACAATGTTACCGTAATGGACACCTCTGTATATAAGTATGTACATATATTGTATATGTAAGAAAATAAATACACATGCATGTTTGCCTTTTTTGAGATGGGAAAAAAACCATTGAACTCGCGACACTGTTATTGTAACCAACAGATCTGTATATAAGCATGTACATATATTGTATATGTACGTACATAGATATACACACATGTATGTTGGCATATTTTTTTTAAATTTCGCTTTTGTCGGCAGTCCTAAAGACTGCCTCCGATTTTTTCTTAATTCACCTTTAGATTTTTAACGAGGTCCCACCATTCCCTTGAAATCTTGAAAACAGAAAACAATATATTCATTTCAAACATATCCTTCCTAGAACCTCCTATTTAAGTACATAAAAGATTATAAAAATAACCACATATTTTACGAAGACGTCCAGGAATATTAAAACCGGATTTTTTATTAAAAACATGTAGATACTCGTATTTTTGACGTATCGAATTTTTAATATCTAAACATTATCTGTTAATACAAGCTTTAATCACCCCACTAATGGACATAGGTGTAGTCTCCCAGCCGTGGGAAGAGAGCAATGCCCAGCAGTGGGCTATAAAATGGGTTCTAGCCGCATGCTATAAGGAATTGCAGTATTTTTGTAAATCAATATTATTAATCGGAACAATACATGAACGTTCAAAAAGTTATATCAAACTAACATTTCCTTAAAGATTTCACTCGCTGAATTACAGACCGATACAAGCAATTCGAAAGGAAAACTGCATTTTACGAGAAACAACCCAGGTGCAATGGTCGTTAAAACTTTAGTGCTTAACCGCCTTGATGTAACTATCTCGTTATTGGAAACCAGCCCAATAAAACACCTAACCACCACAATATTGTTTCTTTTGTATAAATTCAAGAGTAAGATACCAGCTTAACTGTTACAATTCGTTCACATGCAACAAAATTTATATCATCCTCGCTTTTAATATTTATATTAAACTAAACATGCTACCATATGTATTCTAGAGATAAACAAAGAGCTCCTTAGAATAACAAGCGAAAAGGAACTTCTATCAAACGAAAGTGTTTCACTGCAGCGGATTCATTTCTTGAGTGAACTTTTGAACGACCTTCGGGGGTGATGTTACAAGTTTCAGTTACAGTTATAGATGGCGCCACCCCCCGTCTCAAGAAATTTGCATGATTAGGACGCGAGCTGGGCGCATAAAAGAACGAAAACTGGGGTGCAGAATGGAAAGGCAAAACGACAAAGAAATATTCAAACACTTAGTAAGGTAAGGCACTTGAAAAAATCCTTATAAGTTAACATCAGAACGTTTTAAGTTCAAAATGAGTATTTGCAAATAAAAGCTACAAATATGTAATTACAACTACTTACTTGAAATAATTTATTGTGATCATTATTAGTACTATTTACAGTAGCTAACGTGATTCAGTATCACGTTATGGTAGACGTGTACAAAACCAATAGGAGCGGGTTTACATTCCGAAATTGGATTCCGCAACAAAGGGACATCAAAGAAGCTAGCTGCACGCGTGCACGCTAACATAAAGACCGGCGGTGCAGGGCCGTGCGTCCACACCCCCACCCGCTGGGTGCTGCCGAAAGTACGGGGTGGCGAGCGTCTCACTCACACCCGAAGATGCATCGAGTTTCTGGACGAAACCGCACCGCCGCCTGCACGTAATTGTAATGAGTTTCCCACCTCTATTTACTTTATTGATTCATCGGGTATCGGTTAAAGCTAAGGGATGGAAGTATGCTATGATTTTTAGTTTATGCTATGCATATACACGTGACTGTGATACGTATGCATGTTCTTATATTAAAACAGATTTCGTGTTCTATAAACATTAATCGTTACAAAAATGTACGTTATGTACTATAAATTTAGTTCGAGTTTAGATTTATTTCTTTCGGCAGGTTCCCTCAGAGTTGCCTCTACGTATCTTAAAAAAAAAGCACATTATACATACTGCTGAAGAACTCAGAATTATAAATAGCTATAGCATATTGTATTACATAATCAGTCTACATTTTTCACAAATTATACCACCTTGTAGGTGAAGATAATGACGATGATACGTAGAGCTCTTCAAAATACAAAATACAGTGGTTCCACTGATCTTAGAAGTTGTGTATATATTTTATTGAAGTGAAAGTTCTTTAACTGTCGTAATTTTAAACTCGATGAAACGGAAATGCGTTACGAAAGCAATTGTAGGCGCTACAACTATATGAAGCTCCTTTCTGAATCACGCTAACGATTTTACTCCTTAGCTTGTATAAGAGCTTAGAGCAAAGTAAGGTGACAAAGCCTTACTCTTAATAAGCTTGTGCTTAGAAATATTTGATTATTAATTATTATTAAGTTTCACTTCTGCCATGTGCGAATGCGCACACACACTTTTTTTGATTTCATATTTTGTATGATTAACAATGCTGACATTATTTATCTATTTATTTAAATATATACGTAGCAAACGTGCGTACAGTCCAACTGTTGGTATGTGGCCGCTACCGGTCATGAACATCTGTAATCTACTCCGGATATGAATAGTATTACCTGAGGGTAGCCACATTGCTATCTTGTAAAAAAACTAAATAACTAACTATTAAACTAACTTCTAACTTCAAACGCGAGACGAATTTAATAAATATGCCACCCTACCTACACTATAAATAAATAAATACGCTTTCTACACTCATAGCCCCACAGTAGCATTTTCTCCTGTGTCGTGGATGCCATGGATGCCATTTCTTTATTCATAGTTTATCAAAGCACATTATTACCTACTTATATTATTTTAATCTCATTTTCTTTATCACAGTTATTTCATGTGATTAGTAAAAATATCACAAAAGTACTTACATAAAAGTAAGATAAAAAACTGGTATCTAAGTACCAGGGTAGGTACCTATAATAATGTAAAAGATCCGACGAGCTCCAGCTATGATATATTTGCTCAAAGCACCTACCTGCACAATACAGTCACGACATGCCCGTGCACCGATAAATCGCATTATGGCCCACGTGCAAGGAATACATTTTTAATCTTGTTTCTTTTATATTATCCAGCTTAGAAAAGCTACATCGTGCCTTGAAAAGCATTAGCCACGAACTGAAGGTTTAACGATGTTATTCGTTCCTAATTTGTAGAACTGAAACCATAAAATTACATCAGTATTTAATTTTCATAAATATTAAAGTAGATATACGACTATTACAAGATATGATGATTATCTACATAAATGGTTAACGTTGAGTAGACTTTTAGGAAAACAGAACTTTTAGGAACATCCGAACAGGTTAAAAGCATACCTAATAAACTTCACAACATGAGCTCAAAGGCAACGCATTACCGAACATAGTGGTAGGTAGGTACAATAATGTTACCAAAAACAAACAGAACACGCCGCGGAAACGTTAATAACGCTCACGTTGGCATCCATAGCTCTTTTCATTCGGCACGAGCCGCGCAGGCTGTGTCAAAGCACGTAATTAGTATTTAGGAAGGTGGTAAGAAAAGAGAGGTCGTGGGCCAGACGTCGGGTATCGATCCAGCGACCTGCCCCACGCTCCCCCGTAGGGTGGGGGTTGGGAGCCACGCACATCGAGCCACCAATTGACACACTTAAGGTAATACTTGGCACTTACGACGTTGCCTTCTTTGCTTTGGCCAACGGAGCTCGCCTGTCGTCTAAACTTACAGCTACGCTTTCGAGAACCTTATGTAACGTACCATGTCATCCGCGTACCTATGAGACTCCCATTACGTATTAATGTACGTGCAAGCCACCCGGGGCAAATAGAAGCCGAACCTGCATTTACGTTCCACTAATTTAATATTTATTTTATCTCCACAATGTTTCGTATGCCAGGTACAAAGCGAGCTGAAATAGCTGAAAGTTACAGAAAGCTCGACCCAGTTGGCTTTGAGCCCGCCAGTAGGTCGTAGCAATACGTAGCAGTACTATTACTTAACCTTGAGTGAAACAGATGAGAGGCTTTTGTCGTGTAATCGTTTTCAAGAATTATGTTAAGCATACTGATTGTCATAGCGTTAACGATGACAATTTGAAGATATAAATCCCATATGAATTATGTTGGTATGTAGATATCTTCAACAAAACCTTTCTACAGTTTTTCAACCTTTTTAATAATATGTACATTAATATACACTAGATTATATAATAAATAGCGCGGACAAAAATAGGTACAAACTAGAATCTTCCCTTTTCTTTCGCAGAAGTCAATTAAAAGATGGCGCCAAAACGATTACGTGAAACGGTTCATCAAATGAAATTCTTTGCCTACTATCAATATTACTCCAAGTTAACAAAGTTACTTCATCTACATATCTTATCGTACGTAACCACAAAACTTTCTTAGTTTTATTAACCAATGCAAGTGCAATGAAAAGCGAGTGGTTGAAACTCGGCCTCTTAATAGGGAGGTCCGAGGCTTCAATCATGTGTGAATTTGAAAATAATGGTCACTTGCTATACTGATGAAGGAAAGCGTCAGGATACTATCTGGATAGTAGGTAGGTACTTAAATAATACACAAATGTGTGTGATGTCTAGTAATTTTGTTCTTAGTTTTCTAAATCTTCAAATGAATGTTCATCAGATCCACACACTTTCTCAAAGTTGTATACCGACCCGTGATAAAATTTTATTATATGCACAACATACTACGGACACTTTTATTACGGTGTGTATATAATGAAAACGTAATGTAATGTAACTAAGTACTAAAAAATAAATTTTTATAAGGTTTATCTTATGAGAAAGTTAAGATATAAATGCACGTACTCTAAATAATACACAAAACAATACAATGAGTAAGGTTTACTCAGGTTTACTAAAACATTATGGGAGGTAATTTATCTGTAACTTATAAATTACCAGCCTTGAAAAGATTTTAATTTTAAATTGTTGATTCACTTGCCTCTCTCTAATATCCTAGAAAGTAATGCAGAGATAGGTTTCATTTTGGTAACATCAGCGTTCCTTTCCCGAACTCTTCGTTCTTTATAAAGGCAATTTCCGGCAAAGGAATTACGGGTGAAAATAAGCAGAGCACGCAGATTGTCCGGAGCGACGTCGCGTCGGCGTTGCACTTTGGGGGGCTCTGGAGACGGGTTAGACACTAGGGGGTGGCAGGGGGTGGTGTAAAATCACCCGCAATCATTTATACCCGAACTGCCTGCAGAATTACTGGCTGTCACTAAATTCTCGGAAATTTTACCAGACTAACAACATTTCCACTTTAATACATACTCGGCTCGGAATTTGGAACGTGAAACCAGCAATGGACTTCATCCAAACCTGATTTGCCACATAAGGTGAAATTTCCGATATATAAGACGAGGAAAGTGCACATTTCGCTTCGTCTGCTAGATAAAATTTTCCCACGGCATATCGAGTCGCTTTCGGAACTATTTATTTAAGCTAACGACCACGATAATGGCTATTCTTATTTATCAAATTAATTGCTCTATTATGCATATTTATTACGAGTATAATAATTTACTTTTTCAATCAAGTTTATTCTATTCATACACATTCATTCAAACATAAATTCGCGTGTTTTAAATTTACACAAATGTTAAAACCTTCAAAAATGTATTCAACGAGGTATCATTAGAAAAATATCAATATGTAACCGAGCAATTAGGTATTCAGTTGTAGAGAAATTAATACCTACATTCTCCAAAAAATAAACTCCCGTCACTCAATATTAATGACGATAAAAAGCTATATTAAGAAACGTTAGCTAAATTATAAATCAAAAGTAATTTTGCAATTATTTATGTAACATACCAACGAGAATCAATAACTAAACAGTACGAACGCACATAAATGTACTAAACCAGTACAAACATCGAAGCTGTAACCGAAATTTAATTAACGGTGAGAGCTACCTATCTACTCATGTAAGTAAGGCAGTACGAGGCCACGTGGAGATGCGACAGAGCTATTTGTGTCAGGAGCCTGCATCCGTGACCTACTTCGCAAACTCCCCTTCCCGAACCCCGTCGACGCTGCCGACATTGCCGTATACTTTGGTCTAGGTTATGTCACAATGTTCAGCTTTGCGTTCGTATCGCCCGCTTGCCGAAAATGAATATTGATTGAATAGATTTTTTTAATAAAACTGATTCAACATAAGACGATTTGTGTCATATATTTTCATAACTCAAAGTACATTCTACATTTTATTTGTCGATTTTTATTATCCTCATTACTTATTTTATGTAGTCTTAGATTTATATTATTATTTTTCCACCAATGATTTTTCGGAAGGCCCACGCTTGACTCGTCAATCCCTGTTTCCTCGATCAAAAACCCAAAATGTATGCAAAGTAACATAAATTTATTTTGTTTTAGTTAACTGAAATTTTATTAAAGCGTTATTAGTTGAACGCGTTTTTAGATAACGCTACCCTTACTGAAGGGCATCATTAAACTATTACAGAACAAATGTCAATTAAGCTGCGGTTTACTTGTAAAAAAATAATGAAAATGACTTATTGTAGCTTTTTCGACATCGGTCAGAGTTCATCTAGCTTACAAGTGGCGCTTACAAGCGGTACGTATAAGTTGACGGGTGGTGAAGTAGGAGCAAGTGTCAATGACTTAACCACTAAAATTTCAGACCCTCCGATCACCTAGCTACCACATCAATTGCACATACCTTTGTATATTTTTGATTTCAATCTAGCCCTATCAATCTAAATGAAGGCAGTCGACATTTTTATATACTAATAAGACGAATGAAGGTAATAATAATTTATCACGAGATACCAAAATTATGTTCATATGGATCACAAAATCTATATAGATATATACCTACCTATTGTCTAATTGATTTCAATCAAACAGTCGTAGTAACGCCTTACGATCGCTGCATCCACACTCCACATTTTTAATGGAGTGACCAACCTTCCAAACCTTCTTTTAGAAAATAATACAATATACCGATTGAAAAAATATATAGAATGACCAGTACTATATTCTTATCACTAATTGTGTATTGATGTAGTATGAGTTACTAATAATACGAAAAAATAGTGTTTCGGTTGTAAACAAAGGACAAGGATATTATCTAATTATGTAAACTAACTATTTATTTATTGAGTCACTGATTTCTTTTTAACTAAATACATTAATTGTATCCAATAAATATCTAAGATACCTTATGCCTAGTCATTCTATTTATAATCTGTAACCTTTCATATAAATTTTATTTTATTTTGGTATTATCTATAATAGACTATTACTAAAATGATTTCATTTATATTATACATTTAGATAATACCTACCAAATAAGTCAATACTCTTTATGGATATATGATCTTAAAAACAAATTTTTTCGTTGGAACGCACCTGTCCTTAAAATACAACGTCATTATCAGGAAAGGTAGAGATCAAAAATGCTTCCTGACGATAAACTATCAAAGGGAATAAAATAGAATCCAAATATCATTATAAAACAGGCTAGACCTTTAAATATAAAAAGTTAAAACCTTCGCTATGCGTAATCGCTAGTATTGCAGGATCCCGCAGGGCATAGGATTATGGATGATCCCGCGTGATTGCAATACCTAGTCAGATCTTATGCATAGAAATCCGAAATAAAAAGCATTAAACCATAATAAATATGTATTGCATAAGATTTATTACTTGTAAATCTTATTCTAAACTAAAAAAATGTCTACAATCAACAAACAAGGTGCTCTACAATCTACTCCACCGTATGGTCGATAAGAATTAAAAACAATATGTCACAATATAAAATCGGTTTACTAAATTTCCATGCCGCCGACCCCCGAGCGGAAAATTTTGAGGGTCGGCATTTCCTTTTTCTCGTAATATATAACCGGTATTAATTTTGTACAATAAACCTCGAAACTCATGTTCCACTTCCGGGGAGCACATTTAGGAGGCGGCAGAATGTTACTTATTTATATATATATTTGTACGGTAACCTTACTCTTTTTTTTAAATAGAAGTTATAGACAGACAGACTCTTCAGTTTTATTTATTTGTATAATAAATTAACTGGGCAAGATTAAAGCGACTCTCTCATTTTTTACGTCTAGGTAACAAAAGTTATTTTATATTATGGAAGTACAAACGAGCATGCAGTCCACCTGATAGTGTATGTCACATGACGCCCATACACATATTTAATGTTCAACGGCTGATGCGTTACTACTTACCTCTGAGGACTAATTGGAAGCAGCTTGTATAGGTATAAGTAGATCCTGCTTGATACATACATTTAAAATCCGGGTCCAGCAGTAGTTGCAGCAGCACATGCCCATTAATATAATTCTGACATCAATATATTTCTGACAGGAAATAGTAGTACGAGTAACAGTACCTACATAGGTAGGTAGAATTTACTCATACCTACCAATAATAATCTACTATTTAAATATATTTACGATTATATAATTTTCCTTACCTACTGGTTAGAATTTACTTATTATAATAAGGTGATAATTAATATTAAATCATAGCCAGAGAAACTATGTAGTATGTATTTGTTTTTATGTAGATTTAATTTACCGATTGTTGTGATTTAAAAAAAATAGTGTAAGATAAGTAAATTATAATTCAAGTCACGTTATTATAACCATGTGATACAGTTAGAAGACTAGTAATTTGTGTGCAACAAATTACTTGGTACCCACGTCGAAACTTGCATGCGTTTCACAGTGCAAACCCCATTAGTAGCCGATTTTTCCCGAGATTAGCCAATGCGCGCACGGCAGCGCTCAAATTAGCATGAGTAATGAACGGTTCGCGCCACTGGTGTCACGATTGCCTCTAATTACAATATCTAATTAAACGGAATATCATAATAATCGCATGCGCTCGCTAGTCCCGCCAGCAAATTAAACGCATACGCTTGTTCTCTGAACTAAACCTGTAATGAAAACTCAATAACTACTGTTATTCAATTTAAGTGTCGATAATAATGAGGCTCCAAACTTGTCGTTCCACCAATTTGTTCGTATTACTACTACTGAACCTACCCAAAGTATCACCGCGATGCTAATATTATACTTACACGTTTCAAAAGATATAAAAATGCAATTTAAATTTAAACCTGTCTACTTAGGTACTTGAGGTTTGACAGGAATGCAAATCCCACCCTGCTCTCTTTAAAATAGCACCGTATACGCCAACATTATTATAGAAATCTACAACGAAAAATAAGATAAAGAATTTAATGATACGATTACGGTATAATTGTTCAAATGTATTGTTAAAACTCAAAAAGCGAGTCATTTATTTAAACTAGTAACATTGTTAAAATATTACAATAAAAAACGCGACTGTTGTAACGATTTTTATGTTCATAATAATACATTTAATTTAGCGTTTCAAAAGAGTTTTCGTGAAAATAGTCAAGTAAAAATATTATTATATTATTATTTTTATTCACTAGCTTTCATTTAATACCCATAATAAAAAGCCGTCCCTCTCACCCCTTTTCCCCTATTTGCAGTAGTCATTTTTAAAAATTAAATAGATTATGTTCTCTGCAAACCGAGAT
>DWTU01002586.1:0-11297 GCA_018251515.1 Cecropterus confusis | reverse complement strand
CTTAAGCAACGCATGTATAGTCGACGTCGGATGGGGTTCTAATCTCATCTGGGATTACATGCACGTTTACTTCTTTCATAAGCCATAAAATTTCGATTGGCGTCAATCACGGAAACGGTGCCGGCCTACTGTGTGCAGAGATGAGAAGGACATTTTTCAGATCGTCCTCATGGGCTTGAGGACTAAATTAGAGTGCATTGTTACCACCAAACCAGAACTCCTTTTCACTCTTCAAACAGAACGCAGCTACTAAACACTGCTTCAAAGAAAAATATTGATTTTAATTATTTTAGTTTATGACTAGTCAATTCCTACTTTTACTTTCAAACATAGCTTTAAAAATATTGCCTTACGTCGCAGTCTTATATGAAAACAAGACTTTATTGTCGAGGTACATCGTAAAGTCTATTAAAAACTAAAGTGCTCACATATATATAACCGACCCTAACATAATCCCGCTACTTTACGACACGACACGACACGGTTTTATTAAAACAGCTCTCAGTTTAAAAATATTATCAAAAACAAACCGGAATGGCGCATAAACTACACGTTTCAAATCCGTTTACATCAAATGTACGAGTAATTGCTAAAATAAACCATTTTTAACGAAACAAAACATTTCAACGAACATATATCTCGGGATATATGCAATTGGAACATAAAACTCATGTTTTACGAGCGTTCGTACTATATGCGTCGGTTTTAGTTTATAACAATGTTTTCATTCAACTCCCGAGTACATTTCGAGTTATTCATAAATAACGCACTAAACTACGTTTACATAACACACCGTTCATCAGCTGTCGGTTTCCAGATAGATTTTTCAACGCGCGACCAAAGATTAAATGCGCTTTGCAGATGTTCTCAATAGTACCTACATTCCAGATCGTACGTACCATCAGTCTCGCAACTGTCATTATTGAAGTGCATTATATTGTCTACAATATTTTATGCCCCAATCCTAACCCGTCCCTGGAGAGAGTCTTACTATTTCTGGGGGAAACAAGTTTCCCCCACGCAGCTTAATATCTATATTTGTATAACGAATAAATTTGTATAATAATTTAGTTACTACATGAAAATCCGGCTTCGCTCTGTTGTAATGTGTCTCATACATAAGCTTTTAGAGAATGTAGATAGACATTTTTATAGTTATAATCAACTAAAAGATGTTACACCTTATACTTAGAGCATAACAGATACTCATAAAAGCTGCCAGTCTGCTAGACGTCACCACTTGTAGTAGTTAATTTGCAGTTCAATAAACTGGTCCCAGTGCTAGACACCCAAATTCAAATTCCGAACATATTTATAAGAACCTACACACGCTCTCAACAGCATGATGATGAAATGCGAGGTAAAATTTAGTAACGACATCTAGTGTAAAATATCAAAACTATGTAAGGTAATTAACGCCGTTAGATGTCAGTTTATCGTATTATTATTTGAATCGGCTTTAAGGAATTCAAGATGGCGTCCGAGTGGCCAATATGGCGATTATTTTCCCATTAGAATTTAACAAAAACTCGACAATCCGAATTTTGCGGATATATATATGTTGTCGATTCGAAATCAATATTTTTTTATATTTTATTATTTAAGTAAAGTTTCAATCAAGTCTACCGTACCCCTTGACAATTTTATTAATATAGATATACATACACCTAGGTTTCCATTCACTATATATAATTCGCATAAAAGGTCGCCAACTATCTACTATTATCACCATTTCCCTGGTTCATAGCGACCGACTTTCTATTAATCATTGTCACCAATCTAACCAACAACTAACCAACCCCAAACAAAGAATCACAGATCCGTTCTTATTGAGAAGTAAATTAAAACAACTTCTAAAAGTGAGTATTTTATGCCTACCTTAATAATCTTTCACATCCATAGCTACATAATCTTTGCATCTCCAGTTGCAGGAGCCAACTACTGGCACTATAAATCGACACATCGTTGGACCATAAAACAAGGTAATGGTAAAGCTATCAATATGACCTTACTGGTTGAAATATCCTCCAATTTTTAAACGTGATATCATAATATAAAACATAGCCAAAATCTATTTTCGCCGTAGTATTCAATTTTCTGAGAAGTATAATGTAAACTGGATGTAAATCGTAACTGCATAGCTATAGGGACTCAACTCCTCAAGAGATGGCGCCACTAGTACCTATTCTGCACAACGCTATCGAAGTAAGTTCGGAGCTCCAATATACAAGATATTCAGATCTTGTATATTGGAGCTCCGAACAGAAACTGATGAAACACGGTCTCTCCCCATTCATGCCTGGCGGGAGATACAAATTCTCGATTTTGATTTGAAGTGTATATCTATGGGTCATTTTTTAGATGACTGGGCAAGTGTTTACTAAAATTCATTGAATCGCGTTGCCCCATCAGGCTCCACCCAGGTGAGGAGCTGGGCCCACTGCACTATCTTGTTTTTACATACGACAGTATGCGACCACCGTCGTCCTTCCCAGGGCCGCCTGCCTGGACGGTTCGAGCTCCCAGTCTTGCCGCCCGCAATCCCGGAAGACCCTTTTAATCGCCTCTTACGACAGGCAGGGTATACCGTAGCCCTATTCTGATCCCGGAGCTACAGGGATAGAACCAATACCCCTACAACCACAATTATTTTTAATTATTTTAATTATTTTTCTGGCGTGATCGATCGATTCAATCATGCTCACAAATTTTCTCTTTTGTAATATTAGTCAAATATGAGGAATATCTATAAATTTGATTATTTGATGGAACGTATTTCACGAATACATAAATTATTCCCCTACCAAAAATCGCTCAATACACCTAACGAAGTTTTCACTTAAAAAATGAGGAGAGTGTGCGCGCTTGTAAGCATAATGCATATTTAAAGCCGTTTATTCTTTGCCCCAATATCTCAAGTAGCCCTGGCAGTACCGACTACTTGAGATGTTGGGGGTTACGGATATTTGTGCACTGGTCATTACATATGGTCTACATCGCACATCAGATAATCAAGCATGTAGTCTGAATACAGAGCATAACAATGAACGAGTACATTCTAAACCGTTTACATTGTGCCCCAATAACACATAATCAAATTCCGAAATAAAATTCGTGTTCTTGGCTTGGATACGTATATTTCGTGTACTTATCTCAGTATACACCACATGCACATCTACGTCATAAACGACACATGAAGTCACACTATGGTGCATAGGTGTATAGAGCACCATAAGATCGTAAGCATTGCAAGTTATTTACTCTTTGCCCCAACATCTCAAGTAACCCCGGCAGTAGCGGCGAGGCGATAAAAACGCTATCGCGATGCAGCGAGACAAGACAAACGAGAAGTAGCGCTATTGACACGATCCTACGATACTTATCTATATTTCAAAATATTGTATATACTTGTAACAGTATTTACCTATAGACACACTTGTGTTATAAACAATACATGAAGTCCATGACTAAGACTAATGACACTAAGACAACATAACACTAAGATTATGGGGCGAGTGTATAGGGCCTTATAATGCATATTGCAGGCCGTTTACTCTTTGCCCCAACATCTCAAGTAGCCCCGGCAGTACCGGCGGGGCGATAAATCGACGCTATCGCGATGCGGACCGGGACATAAAACAAGCGAGTGGTAGCGCTATCGACACGATCCTACGATATTTACGCGGCACGCCGACCGTCGATTATCATCGACAGCGGTTCGTTTGTCGGCTGCCATGTAGGCTTGGGGTGTACTGAGTACAGGTGATTTGAGGTAGAAAACTAAATATTATATATTTATATCAGAGAAGGCAATGTGAGTATGGTCCCATATTCAAAATAAATATTCAGATTTTGTATTTTTTTCACTGCGTTTTTTTTTAAACTTACGCAGTCTCAAAACATAAAAAAATGTGCTTACATCAAAGTTTGGGCTATGAATTTCTATAATCATATTTAAATATGTAGACACAGTTTATAGTAAAACAAACAAAGAAAAAATGATTTTGTTTTTTTTAATATTTTGATTACAAACAGCTTTTAGATGGCAATCGCTATAAAATAGTTTATTATTAGTACAGCTACAGATGGTAGAATGGTCTAATTGTGCATCATTCTTTGGAAGTTTATGTTTAGTACATACACCTACTCTAAATGGCTCTACAATCAAAAGTCGTGTTCTCTACTTCAAAGCACTAAAGTAGTGCATTGAAGTAGAAAACACGATTTACTACTTTGTAATTCAAAGCAAATCATACCAAAATAAAAAAAATATTGATGTTTCATATGTTAAAACCAAATGTTTGTTTTATTTTTTATTTGCCAGCCTGACAAAAATCTCAAGAATCTTTTTCTTTGTTAAAAGTGTCGTATATTATATATATACAATTAATATTTTTTTTGACATCACAGAAGTGTCAGCCACGTCAATTTCATTTATTTGTTTAAATTTAATCGATTTAAATTACTCCCTAGAGGATATTTAATTAAGTAGCCAATCCCCGGTGCACTCAAAACCTTACAGAGTGAGGTGTCAGATTACATGACAGAGTTTGTAATAGTTTTCTAACTTTTTACTGTGAGAAAATGGACACTGATAACATCAGATGCACTGACTTATTCGATCGATAGGGTGGTTTACATCCGACTGCTAAGTTACAACTTGTTTTAACCCATCTTCAAAGGACTATGACACGTATCTTCTACGAAATAGAGGTTACAACGGCATGCAATAACATAAAACAGGTCTCGAAACTTTGTCGACGAGATACAAGATAAAGTTGAAGAATTTCCATGAGGTATAGAAGGAAAACTATGAGTTATTCCGAAATCGTCACCTCGTTAAGATTGTGTGGGATTTTTAAGCAATTAAATCTGATAAGTAATGTTTCAACCGGCACTTAGATAACACACAATATTACTCTATAATAAGGATAAATTACTAAAGATATGCAGATATACAGGTAACATAACTATATACACTATACACTTCATATGCAATTGTAACATAAACGGTGATTATGTCACATGTTTGGAGTATGGTCTCTCAATATTTGGGTTCAAGGATCAACCCCCAGAACTCTAACAAATTAATCATCATTTGTTTTAACGGTGAAGGAAAACACGGTTTCTTAATAAAAAGTCAAAGGTTCTACGTAATTGGCTAATTTGACTCCATTACCTGCATCACTCAGCAACTGGCTCCACAGACAATCTCACATAGATCGGAGGTTCTACCTGATGTCAATCCCAGATGCATTGTGCCACTCCTGAGGACTACGGCGGTAGTTTCAGCAACTGTAAAAAAACCGGCATCCACACCCGTCCTCCGAAACATAAATCTGTTTCAGACCAGAAATCGACATGGCGGGGGTACCTACCCGATCGGACCCGACTTGCGTACGAGAAAACTAATTCTACTGCCTTATAAATCCTAGATTGGGACTAATTTTATAGAAAGTGTCATTTATATATTTATAATCCATTATTATTCATTCAACGAAAGTCATAGAGACAATAGAATACAAATCGCTTTTTAATTCGACTATCCCGCACACAACACGTTCCAATTTAGTCCAACCAGTCATTATAGTCTGACTCAAAATCGGCCTTAGTTCATCAACCGTATTTGGAATTGGCAGTCACTTAACATACAGACAGGTATATTAAAAGTACCTATGCTTATATGCAAGTAAATAAAAAATAATTGTTTAAAATAACAATAAACAAAAAACATAACATTAAATTAAAGTGAAACAATATAAGTGGACTATAAAAACGCACTAAATTTTAATACCTTTATGTTTTTAATACCATTGTATATTGAGATATGGAATCTGAGGACGCAAAATTAAACCAGCTGTGAATGTAATGGCATACAATAACCGATGTGTTTCATTAAGGAAGGACAAGCTACTGACGATATAGTCCAAAATCTGAAACAAGTTGTAGAAGCGAACTGTACGCGGTTTTGTAACTTTGTGCTATACTCAGGCATTGGTAATCAACCCTAGATATAACAGAAGACCTGTCTATACCTTTACTACGAGGTAATTATGGTCCTTTAAAACACCACACCGCACACCGTCAACCCATTATTGTCCCACTTTTTAAAAATGGCGCTTGCAAATAGGGGAAAAGGGGGAAGCGAAGACTTTATCATTATCAAGGCAATATGGGCATCAAATAAAAGCTAGTAAATAGGCCATTCTAAAAATATATATTATAATACTGTGAGTTCACTATTTTGACGAAAACTCGTATAAAACGTTAAATTAGATGTATCATAATCAACGAAAAAAATAGTTTAAAGCAGTCCGATTTTGTGCCTTAATATTGATCATTTCAAAGTACATTGCAAGGTATGGTCAGAAATTAAAAAAAAAACGTGCAGTGTACATTGCAATGTATGCGAAAACATACACGAATATTGTTTTTAGGAAACAAGATAAACTCGTACTAATGTTACTGAGTCGAACTCATAAGCACTTAGCTGGAACGCTATATTAGCATTTCTCCCTTACCAGACACTGTATTTAACACTGCTGTTATTAAACGAAGGTTGTCCGCAGTACTTCCAAAGTTGAATCACGAGAGCCTTCACGAACCCTTCTGATTTTTAATCAAAATACATCAGTTATCCGTGACCACTTAACACCAGGTGTATGTTTTTTGAGTCGATGCAAAATGCATAAAAGATATGCAAATAAATAATCGATAGTTTATTCTGTCATGAGGTAGGCTTCACACTTAATCAATGTCAACCCCTATCAGTAACAGATGCTACGACAAACGCATTCTCAATTTTTCTCTGCTATGGGGTAAGTGATGGGCTTATCTAACTAGGGGGTAAGGTGCTAAGTTGTCATTTCCGTCTGCAATCCATGGAAATGAGATTCTACTTTTAAATTAATTTGTTTCATGGCAATTTTAATGTACTTATTATAATGCCAATAATCATTATATTTGCAACGAAAGAAATATTTCGTCGCTTTGGGTTGATTGAATTAATAATCAATTTATAGTTTCTTTTGTAATATTATACCACAATTGTAATAAAAACTGCATCTAAAATTATATAGCAGTCGGGTAATATGCATACAATAATTTCTAGTCAAGTAAATGTCACGTTTTTAATAATAGAACTTAAAAGAAGAAAGGATAAAAGGTAAAAAAAAATATAGAATATATTACTATATACTATACTCATTCATAAATATATAAAAAAAGAATACATGCAGATTTATTGGTATTTAGACTTTAAAATGATCACATATGTTGTTCTCTAAAGTTTGGAACTTGTATTAAAGGTATTCGCAAAGATATACAAACAAAAATAAATCACTATTTCTCACAAAATGTGTATTTAGACATTGTTTATTTTAAGGATAAGAAAATAACTGGTTCTCAGGCTAAAATTATTTCGTTGTAATTCTTTCTCGCCGCGAATCAGACCAGTCCATACTTACATTAAGCGAGCCGCTGGAAAAATACATTCGTAATGGCCACCACTCAAAGCAGAATTATCGCTATAAAAATACATATCTCTTATACCGTACGCAGTTACGCACCGGTAGTTTTAATTTACCGGCTGATATCTAAACAGCCTTACCAAAGGCACTTTGGTAAGGCTGTTTAGGAGATTGTGCCTATTTAAGTGAACGAACAAAATAGACTCCCGCTTTAGTATAATCTTTACACTTTTGTCATTATGATTGCTGGCTCAATTCCATATGAAAACTTTGCCACAGAATCGCTATACTTTTTGTCAGAACACATAAAATACATAGAACTGATGATCGCTATTCCATAATAATTATTTTTTTATACTTTTAATTTAAAAGGAACTTTTTATACGAAACTTAGTATACATAAATACAGTTCATCTGACGTAGACGTAGATCCTAACAAGATGTTAAAGTGCGTAATGATCTAAGTCAGTTTACGGTCAAATTAACATGTCATGGAGGAAGCCAATGCACTGTAGTCAATCCACAAATTTTAAATAATTGCCAAATTAGGGCTCTATAGTTTAGTCACGATCCATGGCATTGATCCTATCTAACCGATGATATCCGTTTAGAAATCGTCTTTTTACGACCAACCCATGATCAGATATGGTGTATCTGGTGTTTATCGTCCAAATAATGAACTGAGGTATTTAACTTTTACAGATCTTAAAACCTCTTAAGATACGAGTATGGATATGGATTTAAGAAATTTAAATCTGAATATGTCGGTGTTTGAAAAAATACAGTTTGTAGATGTTTTAGATGTTTGTGTAAAACGCGTAATTATGTCGTTTTATGAGGAATTAACTCTGAGTAATGCGATGATTATAATAAATTAAAGTAAAAAGATGAAAGATACTAAGAATTATAGAACACAATAGGGTTTTACCTTGCTTTAGATTCCATTTTAACTTAGTCAATATTAATGTGCTGATTTTTCCCCATTTTTGTCGCTACAAAAAGTGAAATATACATCAATTGTTGATGTTTTCGATTCTAATAAACCTTTATAAGCAAATTTTGAATTTCTACATGTAGATACTTATATATTTTATATATCATACAAGAAAGTCTCAAACAGTAATCCAATTATAGACGACCTAAGTCATGCCTCAATACAAAGAGGTAAAGGAAGGTTTTATTAGTGATCATTCCATAAGGCCTCGGACATGATTTGACGTCTGTTATTAAATTATACCTTTAGCCTATAATTGTTCCACTAGCGGTCACCAATCCAACTCCCAATACCAACGTTGTTTTGGTCAGTCATCTATCAAAGCTTCCAACCGTTTTGTTGAACTAAATAAATTATGTGTGATGTCACATTAACGAGCTTTATTGTCACGTAACACGAGATGTCCTGCTTCCAAAAAAACAATCGCTTAAAAAGCGTCACACGTAAAAATGCCATCTCCGACCATCGACGGAACAAACAGCGTTGGCACGTTATAATTATCATTTAAATTGTGCCCACCGCGTTACAACTTGACAGTTGACAAATGTAATGGCGATAGAGGGGCCACTGACAGCGCTTCGAGAATTTTTATGTGCTCATATCCAGTGTTTTATACGAGCTTGTCAGCTCCCCTTTGCCCAACGAATGTGTTTCTGACTTCTAATCTGTTTGCTTTTTGGTCTCTGCAATACGGTTCAGAATGGAATGGAAATGTCTTTGGCAATTGTTGGTATTTTTATGTCATCGTACAGGAAGACAACGCTCTTTTTGCCGTCCCTTGCTGCTGTTTAGTCCTTTATCTTATTGTGTATAAGTTCTATATTGTTTTGAACTTCTGTTTCCCCGTTATCTGGATTAACTTGTTAAGTGCAGGCATCGCAGTCAATGTTTTGCTCGTAAAACTGAACCGATACCTAATTGCGCTTATAGATGGTGTTCTATTTAATTTCCACTTGATTGGTCGGTTTTGTGTCGAGATCGCAGCGTTGACGTTTTTATTGTTATGAATTGTTTTATGGGCGAAGTTGTTTTATCTTTGGAACAAGAAGCTTTTTATCGTCACAATGCGTTCCATGTGTAAGAGACCAATTTATATTCCTAAGTATTAGTTTAAGTGCGCGCGACATTAACTTTTTGTAGCGGTAAAAAGAAAATTTTCTTGTAATACAATGTTGTATTGAAAGAATTACAATATAAAGTACAGTTAACATTGTATCAATAAGTACGATATAAAATTCTTGGTACGTACAAGGAAAATATGTTTGAAGAGATAACCGAATACAGTTAATCTTGACCGCAAAAGGTGTTAACTTTATAACTACACTTGAGTTTAATCTTGCAAGTAAACTTTGTAATAAAATACCACATTTGGACACCTTCGAACAGATGTTTCAATGTTGTTATAGCAACGTTATTAACGAATTAAGGACTAAAAACTAGTGATGGTTTTGTTTAAGACAATTCTATTGGAATATAGTTTACTATGTATGTAATATACCTGCTGGAATGCCTTTTAACAGCAGACCTAGAGTTCATAGGACTGTATGTACTATTGTACGAATGTGTATTTATATATAACTGATATTTTTTATTTTCGATCATTCCTATTTGATTTATGCATAAACTTAAACTTTCTGTATATACACTAAATAAATATCAAAATTGAAATAAATAAGAAAGAAAAATCTCTGATTAATATAGAATTTTGTTAAATATATTTTTAGACTCTTAAATATCTTATCAGTAAGAAATCTTATCAGTTTAAGCCGTTCATCATCCATGTGTGATTTCCGGAGACAGAAGCGGCCTAAAAATCTTTAATAGATCATTAATAGAATCTTAAATAAAGTCTTAAATTACTGTAGACTGTATTCTGCTAACTTAGTTACTTGTGACGTTCCAACTTAGTTCTCTTAGATACTAAATATAAATATTAAATTATCTAGAATGAACGTAGAATTATATTTATTTTAGTAATTAATTACCAACATAGAGCCAATGACCAAAAAATCGAAAAGTATAAATTTTCATATCCACTGATTCGCCAAGTTTGGTGTGAGTATAATATTCGTATAAAGTGGCATACACACACGCCAGCTCGCCCGGTATTGATGAAATGCTGAGACATTACAATTAAAATAGCGCGCAGCCCTGACAGCCACTTGATAGGGTGTGGGGACCGAGATTAGGAATATTGGATGCGGCATCTGATTTAATTCAATGTAATATGTATAACAACTGGTACGCTAATTTTGTTAGGATAACTGGTAGGTACGTCTTTTAAAAACAACGTCAACAAATCGACACCATGAGAGATTCGAATACTTCGAATTCCACTACTGTATTATTGTAGACCATAGACAAGTCAACAGATACGCACTTAAGACTATTCGTTTTTAAACAAAGACAAAATAAACAGAATGAATAAATTAAAAATATACTGAATAGTGTCAAAATTCTTCAAAACAAAGAAGACGAGACTGATTTTAGACATTTCTTGAGAGTAACGGGATCCATTACACGTATTTCAGACCACCTCTAGATGTGGAGACAAATCTATGAGTAGCAATAGGACGTAAAAATGGTTGTAGCCTAAGGGTACAATATAATTATAATAACTAAAAATATGTCAGAAGACAGAGATTTTTAAGATTCATAAAGAATACGTTTTTTAAGAACGTACCTTGTAGCATTCAGCGAATGACTATATCACACCAGTAGAGTATGCCGAATCTGTATTTATTGTCAACTTTATATGTACGCATACTTAAACAAACAAATAAATGCATTCATTCATTCATTCATTAATGCACTCATTCATTCATTCATTCATT
>DWTU01002585.1:0-11297 GCA_018251515.1 Cecropterus confusis | reverse complement strand
ATTTTGGATGAATGAATTTGAGTGTTTAATATATTTATTTCTAAGTTCGGAGTTACACTTTGTAAATATACCTCCGAACCGTACCGAACTGTAAACTACGCTAATTCAAAATTAACAGATTTTATCTGACTCAAGTCAAAGTCTCTAAACTAAACTAGCTTAGCGATAATGCTGAAAACCAGGCAACTTCTAGCTAACTGCATTCACCAACTGTGTGTACGGTATTTCCGACAAACTATCCTATCCACTACCTATCGATTTACAGCTTCGCAGTTGGGTAAAGCCGCAACACCGGGGCTTTAATTTACTGGTGTAAATTTTGTACGTGGACATAACGTTATCTGTGTATTAGTTTCTATTAATATCGTATGGAACCTAGTGCATACTTTACATTGAGCCACAATAGTGAACATCTATTGTCAGAAACGTAGTAGAGCTGTCCAGGTCTTTTTTTTAAGTACGGAAGTAGTAAACGAACATGCAGCCCACCTGATGGTAAGTGGCTACTGCCGCCCTGTCACATCTGTAATCAACCCTAGGTAAGTTCAAAGCCTCACCTAAGGTTAGCAACAGATGCGTTGCTACCCCTGAGGACAAAGATGGCATGCCTCGGAAAAGTATGTCTCTCTTACCCTTCAGACCAGAGTACAACAGAACATAACACTGCTGTTATTAGGCAGTAATAGGTACGGTGGTGGCGCTTCTGGAGTCGAACCACAAAGAGTTGTACCTTCAAAAGTGTGTCTCTATTACTTCAAGGTATGATTCTATTGTTGAAACACTACTATTATACTCTAAATAGGTCGTCGTTGCATCGTTGCATTTTATTATATGGAACACCTTATGTAGTATTTCCAACTCCTAATTGTAATATCACTGTAGGCTACACGCGGTAAAAGGGGGAAACTTTTTTCCACATCTGGAAACTGCTGTGCTGGTCATCAATTTCAATACTTTACAATAAACCTAGTAATCATTGTTAAATGAGTAATCGTCATTACCTCTCACATACACAGCCGTGACGTCTAGTATAACTCGGTATAACATATCCAAAAGTACACACATGGTTGTCACACATAACGAATGACCTAAAGTAAATGTGTGGTCACAGTATTGCTCTACGTGCGCTCATTAGTAAGAGCAGGTGATTTAATACTTGAAAAAGTAAAGTTAGTGTAAGAAAATAATCGATCATTAGTGAAACATGTCCTTTGAAACTTAACTAGTATATAGAACGGCGCACAAATGTGAACAGAGCTGATAGACGTCTATAGTAGACGATAGCTATAGTCCTTTAAACTTTATCCACATAGACGGGGATGTGTTCACAACGGCGTCCCTACAAGTGGCATCACAGCTGGAACAAAGCAGAGCCGAGCAACTTCGTAACTGCATTCGCCAACTACACCGGCCACTGGGTTTAGTAAATTATTTGCTATAGGCATAAAGAGACACGTATGGTTTACGATACTGTATAGCGCTGACTTTGAGCATGGTTCGATCAAATCGGTTGTTTTGGTATAAAAATCTCTAAATTCATTTATTTGTAAGGACAAATGTCGTTACTTTAATGATGGAATATCTATACGTAAATTAAAAAAAAAACGCATTCTACACATATAGAATGAATACCGAATTCCATACCACAATAGAATACTCCCTACACTAGAATTTCTCCTGTGTGGTGTGTGTCATGGAGACATACAAAGATAAATACACAAACACACAGACCCAGAACAGACATCCAAATTCATCATTTAAATACCGCTTTAGCCGGGGATCGAACCCGGAACACACAGCGTGTCAGAACGCTGGGATGGAGACCGCTATGCCACGCGGGTGGTCAAAATTGTTACCGGAAAAAACGTAGTAGCATTGTATAAAATGAAATTGTTTCATGACTATTGAATGTTTATCACTGAAAATAAGCGAAAACTGAATTTGAGCAACATTACACTGTCGAGTCTACTAATCTCAACTATGACAATAAAATGTAATTAAGTTGTCAAATTCGTGCTACCTAACTAAAAGGGCAAACCAATATAACAGTAGAGCGATTTCAATTATGCATAACTCGTTTACGGTGTTCAGTCATCAGTTTATAGTTATGACAACAGATTTGCGACAATAATCACTATCTTGATTGCCCCGTAATTGTATCAGATGTCGATTATTATTGTGGCAGTATGTAATCACTTGCATAACCAGATTCAATTAGAAATGTATTAATATACAGGGCGTCTGACCAGTGTTGTCGGAGCCGTTAATGCTATGGGTTACGTTCAATTTTACGAAAATAAATATCGATTATTTATTCATTGAGGGGCTGTGAAAACATTTTTAAGTCACATTTTCTAACGATTGTTAAAGTGCATGTGAGTATATAAGTATTGCCATAGCTGAATTTAGTCAGAGAGAGATAAATGGTAGAAATAAAAGGTTTCCACTTAAAATATGGAAGCGTGTATGAAATTATTATTTTTTACAGGCAGACCTACCCCAAGCGTCATATTCAAGAAGTTCTTGTTTGGAAACTGGATCGCGTAACGTTACTTAATTTAGTGACGGAATTAGACTTGTTAATTTTAGCAAGTTCCCTATTAGAAGTTAACCTGGTGAAATTTCGTAAACATATCTGGTATAAACATTTTCATGTGAGGAATAGTTTACGTCCAACAATAAAGTATTTTTTCATCGAAGACATACCGAAGGAATTGAATGAAAAGTAGAAAATTTTAAGTGGTTTTATCAGAATTAATTTACGTATTTTTTCATAAAATAAACAAAAGATACGGGATTTATTTTTCTACTAATTATTTACTATCGAAAGCAATACAGAAAAATTATAACGTTAGAACTTTTACATATATTTTTAAGGTTTTATTTGTATGTTTAGAAATCTTGCAAGAAATATTTGAACCAATTCCTTGAGATCCAGGGTATAAAAATGCATACACGTTTGGTATGAATGAAAATGCATGAATAGTTTAGACACGTCGTTCTAATTTCAGTATCGTGGATTTTTTTATTTCCTACGTATCCCTATGAAATAGGTATCACGTAAAAGGGCGGAGAACAATAGAAAAATCAACACAATTTAAAAGAATGTATGCCGTTTAACTTTTAGTCCGGAATCAGCCTACTTGAACAGTCGTAGTTGCAAGCTTCAAACCTGTTAAGTAACATTTTGTTCAAAGTAGGTTTCAAACATTTCACCAATAGCTTTTCTCTATTTGACGTTGGACAAAACTTTCCTTACGCATATCTTTTATTCATATATTTCATTTGAGTTCAAATTGAATAATGCTTTTTGGTCATATTTCGTTTTAAACAAAGAATAATATTCAAAGTTTGCAACGACGCTGTTTCCTACTTTGTTTAGAAAAATATGTTGACATGCCGACACGTGACAAGGTGAATGAACTCTGAGAGCCTAATTCTGCTGTAACAGTTCAATACATACACAAGCGTCACTTTGTGAGTGCTTATTATCATGACCAGGCGTTACCGCTGTGAAACCTAGAAAAGTATTACGCTACATATTTAGGTTTTCAATAGAGCCTTTTCATTCTTGACAACCCGCGTAACTCAGCGGTCGTCACTTATTCAGTCTACGCACCGGTTTCAAGCCCGATTCCCTGTCAGGCCAACATTTAGACTATGAATTTAGACTTATTCTAGATCTTGGTATTTGCATAGTCGTTAAACAGGGCCAAAGAAGGCTAATGTGGACCTTATACTGATATAAGACAATCCTCTTAACATTGGTTGAACGTCCCGTTACAATATAAAGCGTTCATTTATAGTTGAGGCCAACATCACAGTACATGTTAGTTTTGTTCTATAAAAAGTTACCTCAAGCGTTATAGGCGATTCAAGCCCGATAACCATCTGTTCACACAGACAATAAAACAGCACTCGTTCAACAGTACTGATACGTAGGTACAATGTACATAATGCTGGTAAATAGCTGTTGTAATGTACCGAATATTAGAGAGGTGTTTTTTACAAGCTTTTCATAAACTTGTCATATGACGATTTACCTTACAGTTGGTATACTAATATTTAATTTGTTTTAGTGAATTCATAAATTTATCATCCGCCTTTTTTATTTAAAAATACACAATGAAATGATGCAGCAAACAAGCATGTAGCCCATCTGATTCGGTTTGATGAAAGTAAAACTGAATAATACTCGGTTCGCACTCGGTTACTCGGAAAACCTAGTACTCGGCCCAAAAGCATGCGTTTCAAACCAACGAGACTGTTGTACAGGGCCTGGTCAATCAGTCAGATTGTTAAAGGAACTCAAGTACCTCTGTGAGTGCTATGGCTTTTTAGTGCATCTACATTCCTAATAAACATATTATATATACATCATAGAATTACGCAAAAAACGAAGGTGCAAACTGAAACATTCTGCATCCGAGACATTGTTTCAGAACGGTCGACCACCAAAGAGTAAACTGAGGGCTATAATCAGTAGGCTGTCACCCATATATGAACAACTCCCTTATATAAGTAAATGTAACTTATCACACGCTACAACAGGACAGCCTATCGCCCACATGGTAATTTCGAATTAATTGATCCCGCAACATTTTAATGTATTTCAGATAGCGCTATATAGATAAATCTAATATACAAAAAGCATACGTTTCATGTTACCAACGAGACTGGTGTACACGGCCTCGTCGACCATACAGAGGCCCAACGGAACTCGGGGGCTTTGTGCGTGCGATGGTTTTTGTATCGCCGTTGTCCTCGGCCGGCCACGTGGGTGCCGTGAGTCACGCGACAAACGAGTTTTCCGTTCTCTCGGGCCTTTACGACAAGTTGGGCTGGCGTGCTTGTTTTACCCGACTGACATGCGCTCGCGTCTACATTCGCACGGACTTTGCTTGGTCTGATGACACACCGACTATCCTCTGAACATAACTACGAATAATTTCTTGTCTCTTACCTCTAGGATATTACTAAATATTTTCACGTAATCGGATTATAGTTGTTTATAATTATGTATTACTATACTTAAATTATATATGACTATAAGCTATTACATATGAAAGGTTTAAATGTTTAATATGGCTTAAGTAAAAAGGTTTATTTTGATTGTATGAACTTGTTTGTTTAATTCTTAGATATGCAATTAGTAAGATCGGGCAATATTTCTTGTGTCACAGAAAAAAAGACCTCAACAGAGACTACACCTATCAGATCTTTGTATTAAAAATCTTTGTCGTTTCTCGATATAACAAAAACTAAATAAATAGATATGTTATTTGATGAATGCCAATTCTAAGTATCTACAATGTTAGTTCAAGAAATATTTTGAGCAATCAATAAGCATTTATTGACCGACCTTCATATTTGTTACGATAAAAGTTTATTGAATGCCCAATATAATTTTAATTTACGTATGCACTTTCTGCTTTTTACAAAGATCCAATGTGTGGTATCATCATCACTAGCGTCGGTCCACCGACCAACTTCACCTGTATGCAGAGCGACATAAGGCCGGCGCCGCGGTGACTCATTAGTCCATTATGCGAGATGAAATTGTTTGCGCGAGCAAAAAGCGTAATAGACGATAATAATCTAAACGAATAACCGCGTGGTTTAGGATACGTTATATTACAGAAGTCATTCATACGGTCAAAGTCGGAAAACAAACCATATAAAGGAAACAAATACAGGTACTGAAACAAATACATTGTTATTTGCTTTTAAAGCGTATTTCATTGACCGATGTATTCGATCGCTATCTATATCGTATAGTCCTCGATATATTGGACTGACACTGATATAATCTTGTAGCTTTTTCATCTGACGATACGATACCTGTTCCAATAAAAGACCTTTGATATTTCATTGGCAGATCAAACAGCAAATTGGTGTGACGTAACAGAGCTGTCTCGCTCAGAAGTGGAACGATCTCATTAATTTATTGCCAACAACGGTAAGTACCGACAGACCAGTGGTACGAAACATTAATGATTCCATGATTGAGATGAGTATTTAAATCCAGTAAAGGAAGGAAGGTAGTCAAATCCCTTACTTCCTTCTTTAAAAAATCTTTTTAAAATCAAGATTTTTAGAGTTGATGCACAATTTTAATAACATAACATAAACATAAACGCTTTCTACACTCATAGCCCCACAGTAGGATTTTCTCATGTGTCGTGAGTGCCATGGGCACACAAAGACGAATACACAAACACCCAGACCCAGAACAGAAGTTTAAACTCATCATTCAGATGTCTCTCTGGTCGGGGATCGAACCCAGAACCCATTGCGTGTCAGACCGGTATTGTTACCGCTCCGCCATGCGGGTCGTCAAACACACACACTACATGTCTACACATATTGCTTACAACAGCTTTATGTCTAATCCTTCAATTAAATCCTCCTCGGATTTAATGTATTACATTATTTTGCACCACTTTAACTACATACTCAACATGATTGCACATATGCATATAGTATTTTGATATGGTAGTTAACGATAACATTAACAGCCGACTTGCCTGACGTCATTCGTCCACGGTAACGTTACCGTCAATAGCTTACCCGCCTCCATATTAGTTTGTAACAGAACTAGTGTTACGTAACTTGCGAAATTAAAACGAAGTCGATGAGAACACGGAAATGCAAGACCGCTATAATATGAAAAATCAATTCCAAACTTATTAACCTTTGTACTGTGAACGGCCGCTAATATATAATTCATGTTTTACTCTTATTCATGAATTATAAAAAAATAACTAAAAACTAAAATACCAGTTTCACCATCATTATAGTTAACAATAGTATTTTTAGTAAAGTAGTGAGGATTTTATCGGAAATTCAATAATCGACATGATTTACGTTTAATTCTACGTGAACATGATGACGTATAATTTTAAATATTATACAAATTCGTAATTGACTCCGCAAGCGCCTCCTTCATGCCTGATTCTGGGTTATTACAATAGTGTGTTCTGATTTGAAGGTTATGGTAAAGGAGTGCCAATTTTATAAGGCGTTCCAACTTATCACTGTCATCGGTCACTAGTAAGATACCAGTTCTGATGAGGTTTTATTTTATAGATCTAGTCTAGTCTGTCTTTACTGCAGTGACGACTTATGATGAGCGGATCGATTTCTTCGTCTTTTTTATAAAGAAATTATGAAAGATAATGCCTCTTTAATAAAAAAAATATCTACGTTATATCTACCAAATGTATTATAGTTAATATATAACTATCTTCTCATGTGTCTTGTACCGGTTTATAATTCACATTTATGTCTTTGTTCGTAAAACCATTTTACTAACTCAATCGGAAATTTTAATACTTCAAAATAGAAATGGGATCGCATAACTATTAATTAAATAACGACACGTTTGTGTTGTTTAAGCATAATTTACCTGTACGGACATTGAGCGTGCCATGGCAGACGAAATCATGTTTTTATATAATATATTTAAACATCGACTCGTGTCTGTTACGGTTTGTTACGGGAGGTACAAATACAAACACAATTACACAGAAGGGTACTATTTTGTCTGCTACACCACGCGTTTGCCATGTTCAACGTCTGTAGATGCAAATAGGGTTATTTGTGGTTACCGTGTCATAATTCTTTATCTTTTGAGATTAAATACATAATTGTAATATTATAACTATGTTTGTGTCCTTAATAGTAAATGAAGACTTTCTATTGAATGTTTGCCTTTATCGAGATGACAAGGTTCCATCCCGGTTCAAAATTCAGAAGCTAAAAGTGACATATACTGACATTATTACATTAAGTATATATAAACGGGGACGTATTACAATACTTTCCCGTTTATATATGAAACTAAAAAAACTAGAACCAAAAAAGAAAAATAGTCACCATTTTTAAATAGCGAAAAATTTCGAGATCAAAAGTAGTCAAAATTTCATGTAAATCGGACGAGTGGTTCTTGTGTGATTGAGTAACACACAGACACATACCATCTCATTTTATATGTTAGTGTAGATTGCGTATGTATATCTCCCTTCAAACGGTTTCTCAGTGACTTCTATGCTGGATGATCTCTTTCCATTTGTTGCGGTCAGTGGCCTGGTGTATTGCCGCGCTAGCTTATCTTAGGTGTTGTGATACTTGGTCTAATCATCTTTTTGGGCTACGTTCTCGAAGTCTTTTGCCTAATACTTTGCATGTCATTACTAGTTTTTCTATGTTATTATTGTTCTTTCGGGATATTTGACCAAAGTATGTGAGTATACGATGCAGACTAAGACTAGAGAGGCTATGAGAACACGATATAGTTCTTTTAAAATGGATACTTTGGTCCCAGCTGTCCAAAATACTCGTAACACACGTCGCCAACACCACATCTCAAATACGTATACTCTTTGTCGGTCTGCGTTTTTTTAGTGTCCATGACTCTAAGCCGTGCAGGAATATGGAAATGAACTTTGTACGCTAAGTGATGTTGCTGTGCTTCCACAATCTGGTTCGTTGTTGTTTTAGTCATGACGCGGCGTCGTATCTTTGTTTCGCCATTTTCCTGTGTGATAAATGACTGATCCCAGGTATTGGAATTCTTTGACGGCTTCAAAGTCGCCAGGTAGATTTGTTACTTGAAGTAACGCAAAGCGGTCGATCACCATAACCTTAGTTTTGCTTCTGTTGATAGAAAGGCCAAAGTCTAAGCTTGTTCTTTCTAGTTCTTCATTTTAATTTCTGATGATCCGCCTATCTTAATACCGCCTTCCCATTCATGTAAGACTTCTCGCATAATGCGGTCGCCGTAGATGTTGAATAGAATGGTAGAGATGACACATCCTTGGCGTACTCCTTTTTAGAATTTGTAATGGCTGGATGTAATGGTGTCAAGTTTTACTGTTTTAAAAACAGACTCGTATAGATTTCTGATCAGCAGATGCAAATGAGGAGGAACGCCAGCGTTAGGACCTCCCATAGTTTCGTCCACCTGACAGTTGAAGTTGAAGTTGAAAGCGTTCTGGTAGTGCGTTCGTATGGGTACATGACTACACATTAGTATTAAAAAATGCATGTTACGAGTATTACAGCCGTAAAGTGTACTTAAGTAGCCTAATCATTATCAATCAATTGACATTATCAGAACGTCTTAAAGAAAAGGTCGAATTTATTATGACTAATTCCGAATGTACATTCAAACTAGACGACCTACGCATATGGTCTGTCTATATATAGGATAATGAAAAAGAAGTAAAATAAATTCTGCTGTCCCGATTGCTATCACTTTTTACCTGAACGATCATTGTTGGCGATCCGTCCTTGAATCGTTCGAAATAAAATATTTTGGATAGTGCAACGGCTTTTGACGGAGCCCCATCTGGGATGTTATGGAGCTACGTAACGGTAACTGAATCTATCGGATATCCGAAATAAAAAAGAATCCGTAACCGTAGCAGCTGTATCCGATATAAAAGTTTTGGTTGTTTTCGGATCGAGATACGCTTTCTAAATTTTGGTAAATAACACTTAAAACAGACTAGGTAGCTATAATAATAACTGATAGGACTGATTGTAATAGCAACTGGTAGCTTAGAATTAAAACCAATTTATTAATTACAAATTTGTATTTTTTGTTCCAATTTCTTTAAAATTATAATATCCGTAAGAAACTACCCAAAGTAACGCAAGTAAGTAAAGTGCGCAGTGCAGTGATAGCCTAATACCTAAAACTCGGCCTCTAAATCGAGGGTCCAATGTGCCTATATGCGTATTAGAAATTAATTATCACTGCATTACGGTGAAGGAAAGACATCGTGAGGAAACACTTGAAAGTTCTCTAAAAAACAAAGGTGTGTGAATTGTGCCAATTTGGACTTAGCCAGTGCGGTTGGCTAAGGCCTTAAACTCTCTCGTTCTGAGAGAAGACCCGTGCCAACAGTGGGACCATAATTGGTTTACTATTAACCGTATCCGAAACCGGTATAATATTATTCCTATATCAGTATCCAGATACGAAATTTCATATCCGTAACATCCATTATGATTGAAATCTGCGTATATTGGCCAAAAGCTATTCAGACGTATTTCATGTGAATAATTGTATTGTTGTACATACGTCGTTATTTTATCCCCGGCTTTTGCAGCGTGTGTAGCGTAAAATAAAGCCTCGGTTAGTTCGGTAATCTGAGCCATTTTCCAAACTTATAATGAAGTTTCGAGCTTCCCTCTTCCGTTTGGGATAAATCCTTTCAAGTTAGTACTAAAATAATTGTCATAGTTATTAGGATTGTCAATAATTTAAACAATATAAATATAAGTAGAAAAAGATATCAATGTATTTATTTCTATTTCGTGTCGTCCTCTGGAAACATGATTCCTCTTAGAGAAAAATGTATGCCAAGTACTACTACACTAGCCAAATGCGGATTAGTAGACTTCTTGCCTTGGAAAGAAGTGTATGTGTCTTATGTGTATTCGTAATGATACTTTTTTACCCGACTACGTCAGATGTAGGGTAATGGTTTTCGAGTATGTATGTATGTATGTCCATTTCTTTGGCACGTGCTACAGCCCAAACGGCTTTTCGGATTGTGGCGTATGACACATAATTAGAATCGTCTCAGATTGGAAAGTGACATAGTCTATATGATTTATAAAATGACGCATGCAAATAGGAGGAAGAGGGGGAAGTGACGACGTTTTTATTATTACGACAATATGGGTATCAAATGAAAGCTAGTAAATAGACCATTCTAAAAATATATATATTGTAATACTTTTACTTGAATATTTTGACGAAAATTGCTATCAAGCGATAAATTAAATGTATCATTATGAACAACAAATCATTTTAAGTAGTCGGGTGTTTTGTTTTAGTATTTTTAGTAAAATTACTAGTTCACCGTTCAGGCAAGGGATTTTATTTTAAATAGGTACAAAATTTAGGAAAAAACATGGATTTATGTAAATGTCTAGGTGTTGCGTGAGACGAAATCCATACCACTCAACAATCGCCTATGCCATTACGGCGTAAACTACACCATTAAAACAACTTAACCCTATTCGTGAAAACACTCATATACTAATTGATTAAATAAAATTAACCATAACAGCTCAAGAATCAAGTAACGAGAGAACATCTCTCCGTGCTAATCAGAGCGGATCACTTGCACGCATGCAGCACATCTCGGGCTAACATACTACGTACGAGTAAACTCGTGTTTGTTAGTAATAATCATAAGAGCACAATAAAATTTATTATGATTGGAGGATGGTTTTTTTTAACGCGGAGAAATCCTTATGGATCCTCTTTCGCCCGGGAG
>DWTU01002584.1:0-11301 GCA_018251515.1 Cecropterus confusis | reverse complement strand
ATGATAATGGCAATGTATAATTAGTTGAGTGGTGTCATGCCATGCCATTAAATACAATATGGCTGACGCCCTAGCGTCCTACGGAGACTAATTATGTTATATATACATGTTAGTTAAGTATTCAATAAAAGGGTTATCTGAGAAGTACACGAAAACTTACAATGTTACTTATAAACTTATTTTTAATATCTTTATCTTTATACTACATCCTATAGAGTAAATTAATGTTTACACGAAAGCAACACCGCTGCCCGAGGGCCACGAAACACGTGGTTGGCGTTGCAAACGTTACTGCTGAGCAAACTGTTAAGGTGTGTTTGTAGTTCGACTATGGCAGCATCACCGCCTCAACTATTTCTGCCTAATAACAGTTGTATTAGCATTGTTGTGTTCTGGTCTGAAGGGTGTGGTAAGGTAGATATACTTATACGAGGCATTTCAACATAGTCCTCAGGGGTTACGGCATATGTACAGTAACCTTAGGTAAAAGTTTGATCTTGACCGGTGTTGCTTACAGACGGGGGCAGTGGCCCCTTACCCATCAGGTGGACTGCATGCTCGTTTGCTACTTCCATATTATGAGAGAAAAAAATTAATAAATTTCTTTAAAATTTGTAGTGAAATTTCATGGCCTTATGTGATTACACAGATACTATTGTTTTTTAACGCTTAACGCTAACTCTTGCAGCGTTGAGCGAATGACGCTTAAAGCGCATGATTTGTGGCCCTCGGGTAATTTTAGCTTACGTTAGCTAATTAAACTTATACTTTAAAAGTCATTTAACCGATCTGAAATTAATTAAAATGTAGACGGGTATTAGTACTCCGAGTTACCGGATATTTATTAACGAAATATTGTTATTTTTAATGAAGTCAACATTTCTTTGATACAGATTAATTTACATAACAATTTTCTTATCTTTTCAGATTTACAATCACCAAGGCCACTTCGCTGTTCCGTATCACAGGATATCAAACCTTTTTTATAATTTAAAGTAGAATTTATATAGTTTTAAGTTTATTTTGAAAATATAAATGTATGTACTATTAATAACAAGAAACCAATGATTAAGATTAACTGCATCAAATATCATCTCATCTGGCTCCAGTAGTCTTAGTTACAATTATATGTTGATATTTAGAAAACATCGATAATGTGATTCAGGATACATGTAGTGCCATCTATTAACGAGTTGTGAAAAGTAGCTTCACTTTAATAATAATTTGTAAACTACACCCATCTTCGATGCAGTTGTCTTTATTAAGGAATTTTTAGAATGTCGTAGGATTTAGGATCCTACAGAATCGTACGTTTTCCAATCTTTTTATTATCACATACGAGTGAATGATGATTAATGAATGAATTTTGTGGGTATAATGGGTAGAGTGGCGGCTCTATCTCTTATATGTCCATAGAGTTTTTGTATGTAGGGCGAAATAGATGTGGTATTAATGGGATTGGTGAAATGCGATCACAATAAAGTGTATAACAGTTTTATCTTTTAGATTGTAAGGGAATAAACATAAAGATAAGCACTTGTGTAATAAATAATTTTAAAATAAAATAAAAAATATGGCGACGTTTTATATGAATGAATCATTGTAATGAAATATACAGGAAAATTATATTCTACAATTTTCTCCTTTTGTGTTATGTGAATCATTGTAACGGAAACCTAGTATTAGATTAATCTAACGTTCTGGAAATATCATCTTTTAGTACTAAGAAATACTACAAACAGGATAAAAGTACAAAGTCTGATGTACTTACTATGTTTTAGGAACATAGTAACGCTATTTATAACGTGTTTTTAATATCTTCGCTATCTATACTTATCAGCAAGAATTCAATGATATTAATTATTTTTATCTAGCAATAATAAGTTCAGCGCGTATCATTAATAAACAATATGAATTAATTATGTAAATAAAAGTTATTAAGATTGTAAGCGAATCAAGTCAGGTCAATTAATGTAGGTACATCTCCTTCCTTGCTGTATGAAAATATTAAATCAATTGTGAAGCTTATATGTTAAACAACTTTATATATATTATATCTGTGACACGCCCGAGGACTTAAATATTACTAACAATGTAACTAGTTTAACGCTCAACGCTGACTCTTGCAGCGTTGAGCGGATGACGCTTGAAGCGAATGTTTCGTGGCCCTCGGGTAATTTTAGCTTACATTAGGTAATTAAACTTACACTTTAAAAGTCATTTAACCGATCTGATATTTAAAAAAAATGTAACCGGTATTGGTATTCCGAGTAACCGAATATTAATTAACGATTATTTAAGGAAGTGAACATTTAATTCATACAAATTATTTTACATGACAATTTGCTTATGTATGTATAAAATAACATCTCCAAATGTGAAGCTTATGTATTAAACAAGTTTATATATATTTGATCTGTGACACGCCCGGGGTCTTTTATCTTGAAATGTCTTCCTACAACTTTAAAATCATATAAAAATAATCATAACAATCTTGAAAGCTAAATGCAATAAGAAATACTAAGTGATGTTATTATTATTAAGTTTACTTGTATCAAATATCTGCATATATTTTGGCTCTATGGCAACTGGCTCAATTTGTGTACATTTGTTATATTTTTGTTTGGTAGAATAATTTGTAAATGGATCCTACTTGGATCATATAATTATATGTTTTATGTACGACCAATAGAACTAATACAGATGAATGTAAAGTTATTTTTACAAAAAATATCAACCTTTATATGCCTGTGCTTTAATGATAAATATTTCATTGGATCAAATATTTGTTACATGTGTGGCTGATCACACATATAAACACATAAAACGTGAAAGTAAAGACATCATAGAAATAAAAAATCTATTTAAAGAAACAGTACGAACTCTTCCTTCATTTCCAGATTCACGGCGGCACAGTCACTTCAAAGGGCTGAAGGTGATAAACTTCAGGTTCACGAGCAAAGTACTCCAGAATGAAGTAGACGAGGCGATGCTGAACATCCACGTGCAGGAGCTGGAGCCCCGACACAACGTGACGGTGGCCACCGATGACCACTTCACAATATCGCTACAAGTGAACCGAGTAACGCGGAACAGTCAGGGTAGCAAAGCATCAGTGCCCTACTCAGAGAGTTCGATAAAGCTGACGAGACAGGAGTTGAAGTTTGGCAAGTGGGTGAAGGTGAATGTGACCAACATGGTCGCGGAGTTCTTCAGACTGCCGCGGGAGAACCTAGCAATAGTTGTGAGAGTACAAGACTCGAAGAATAGGATGAGTTTGGTTGTGCCCCATCCGAGCTCAGAATCAAATAATTCTTTGGTAAGCTGCTTTTATAATATTTCACTCACTAGCGGAAAAACCAAATTCAACTCTTTGACAGTAAACATCTGACACGTATAGCTTTTAAGAGAATTTTTTTTTAGTTTTATCGATATTTCGTAGTTTATTAAAATAAAATTATTTTTAGGCGTTAAAAATAAACAACATTTGTTCTTTTAGCCTGCCTGTTGTAAGAAGAGGTCGGAGTCTATCTAATCAACCAACAGAAGTGCATTGAAGAAATTTCTTGGTGATTTTTCTTAGAAATGCGCTCACAGTGCTCATCAATTACTACATCTAGATTTTCTTTAAAAAAATGTAGATGTAAATGCAGAAAGTGCATCTTCAATGACATATTGCAATCCAATTCTCGATAAGCATTTAACAATTGATTTATAAGGCTTTCATATTGAGGTGATCATTTATTTTCCAAAAAATAAATTGTGACTTCATCAAATGCCAACCAAGTTTTTTTGTCTTTAAGTTCGAAATGAACAATGGATCTTGTTCTAACTTAACGTCTGGGCTAATAAAAATACATAAGTCCTCCCGTTCATTATCAGAACCTGAAGTGGTACTTGAGCGTTCAACATGACTTGGTGGCTTAGGTACCTACTAGAAGATTATTTGAATGTACCATTGGTTTTGTTAGGGAAAACGGGTCTGCGTAATTTACAGTGTACTTAGGTTTTTGGAAAAAATCTTCGTAAAACAAAAATAACAGTCACTCACATGATCCTTAGGTTCTCGCCAAAGCATAGGTTGACCAAAAGGCATCTTCGTTGGTGTCCCATTGAACCAGTTCGACTTCTTGTGGCATAAATAACAACGCATATGTGGCAACCATTATTTCTCTTCGTTGCGAATGTCTAAAACAAATTAGGCACGATAACACTTCGTAATCAAAGGCGTTATGCGTTTTTAGACTCTTTGGCAAACATAAACCGCATATAACACAAACTTAATCCACAGAATTAACACAAAAGCCCGACACGGTGAAAGAACTAAAAGTAAATTGACACTACGATATATTGCGATCGTTTCTAAGAAATATTTAGAGCTACCCTCCTCAATTGGTAATGAAAGTAATTTAGAAAAAAATACTCATATCAGGCATGATTATCTACGAAATACAGCATGAATTTTCACCTAGAAATTTTAAATGATGCCACCCTAATCGCATGCGGGTTAAAAATTAGGAGAGAAACATGTTTTACTTAATTCTTCTCGGAATTTAACAGTGTAAAGTGTAAGTAAAAAAATATGTGATATTAAGCCAAGAATTGTCGTAGTTCCTATTATTATCCTTATTGCTATGATCATTGTTATCATCGTCTCTAGTTCCGTCACCATCAAAAATCATATCATCAAGTATTATCTACACCCTTATTTATCCTTGCCTCACTTACGGACTAAAGGTTTAAAGTCAGTATTAGATCTTTATCGACTTATAAGCCTGTTTTAAATGGTAATTCTTAGAAATTGCCCATTTTATTCGTATTTACCATACATGTTACAGCTTTTTTTTTGAGAAATTCTTACGATCTTAAAAATATAAATCGCATACGCAGCGCATAACGACATTTGGTACGGAAGCTAGTGTGTGGGAAAGATATGTGTCAAAGCGCGTGCCCCATTTCCGTCATCTCATTACCGCCCACTGGTGGAATTGCGCGGTGCAATATTGGAGAAAGTATGTAAATAGTTGTTGTCTAAATTTATTCTCACGCGGAATGCTAGAAATTTTTATCGTGATACATTGTTTTAGGGCGGATTCACACTTGCGTCTTTAAACAATATGTATCATGATTTTATTATACATCTTACGTTAAATTTCAATTGTAATCTTTATCTTATCTTATCCTCGCTTATATTTTTTCTTAATTAAGCTATTCACATCCTTGACAATTCAATTCAATTTTTTTTCTTTTATTTGATTGAAATAGCAAACGAGCATGCAATCCACCGGATGGTAAGAGGTTCCTGCCTCCCGTGGACATCTCTAAGCAATTTCACAGTCGATCACAGATGCGTTGCTACTCCTGAGGACTAAGACGCTTTATATATAAGTGAGTGGATTTGTAGGATTTAGGCAATATACAACCAACGTGGTTGGCCCACTCATTACCCACTTAATCTAAAAACAATAGGTAATGTTCAAAAATTATGTGATCCTAAATACTTATTAGGCAATTTGATTATTTCTCAAAATTAATTCTTAAGCACCGAACCCCCTAATTGTAAAAAAAAATAAAACTAACAATAAAAAAAAATTAGGCAGTAGATTTTTGGCGGTTATTAGTTATCCCACAAAAATATAAATATTTACAAATAGTGCTTGGAATTAAGTAAATTAATCATTTTTTTAATAGTCGGGTCTCAAAATAGATATCGTAGACGTAATTGAATTTCGGTCGAATTCGTCAATTGTAGGGTCAATAATTCGGTCAAGTTCATTCTTATTAAGCGTTACGAAATAGGGGCCACATTTTTAGGCAGATCTGTATAGATTTTGCAAATTGCAAACACAAATGATACCATTGCATTTTAAAATTAAATAAAAAATAGAGTGAACGAATTCATTGACATTGACCTTTTCGTGGTACAACTTCTAAGGCATTTTTCCTATTGCATCTTTATAACAAGTCAAATCCCAGTTATCTATGATTATTGAATAATAATTTAGAAATTAATTTCTTAAGCGGCACAGGAAAAATTGTGCGAGAAAAACAAGCCTACATATTCCTCAAAAAAGTTTTGAAAATTTTCCTTGAAGAACTTTGGGATGTGTGAAGATTATTATTCTGCACTTAATCAGTGGTGGATTATGATCTTAACTATTCTGAGAGGAGATTCGTGCCCATCAGCGTGGCAATTAGTAAGAAAGAAGGTGGTAGAAACATGGGGTTTAAACGGGGAGGTTCCACCTTAACCTATTTCTAGCGTGAAGCAGTTCAAGCGCTTCGTTGGAAAAGTTTTGATGCCGGCTGACTTAAATTCGAGAAGACAATCTGTAAGTGACAACAAGTTTGTCTGTTCTATTTAAAGTTGGTTATAGATATCTGTGTAAGTGACTTACCATCGCAGACTGCATGCTCGTTTAATACGTAAGTAATGGTTTGACGGCTTACAGCAATGTTAAACGCTGCTGTATTATTGTAAGTAAGACAGGAAACCTTTATACGTCCATGCGCTGGTCACAGGTCAAAATTGGAAGCGGCCTGAAGCGGTCTTCATTCTTTTGCTCTAATACGTACCTACTGCTGGAGGATTGAAAATTGCCATTTCAAAGTTTACCCCGTGAGTCTGCAGATATAAGGCTGTATATGAAGGAATGTACCAGAAAGATTACAGTCAAATTTTTGATAAAAATATTAGGTAGAGAATAAATTCAGTGCAATATATTGTTATCAATATTTTTATCAAGCGCCGGCGTCAATCGGACTCACGAGTTCATAAAAGTCTGAGTGTTATCAGCTGACTAGGTATTCCCCGCGGATTCGCTTGCAATTGTGTATAATGTAGTAGCTACTAGTACTACACAAGAAGTTGTACTACATAAGAATAGCAAATAGCGTGATGTTATAAAGCCTATAGCCTTCTTCAATAAATATTCAACAAATATATCATTTATAGTCATCCTGTTTTTCTTTTTTGGATATATGTATCTTTTGTAAATATATCATTCAACTCAAAAATACTTTTTCAATTCGAACCTGTAGTTCCCAAGATTAGCGCGTTCAACTAAACAAACTCATCTACTTTAAAATATAATCGATGATGTTATTAGGTACGGTCGGTCATGAATTACACCAGTCCCTTTCTTGTCATGTATATCGTAGGAAGAGACTAAGAAACAATATCCAGAAGACGGGTAGCAGGGATTTCCTGTACAACCTCAATACATGACGTCACCAACAAGCGTGCCATCCATTGTGACTTTAGCAAAAGCCTCTATCAGAGGAGGCCTGTCGTCAGCAAAAAAAGCTGACCTCAAAAGGCCTGATAGATGGTTTTATATACTGCATTGAGATTAGAATATTGAATTACAATATGAATATTAGATATTGAAAATAAAGTGGAGTTTCTTAAAAATGAACATAATTAATCATAGAAATACATGTGATATATTTTTATATAGACATTAAATGACAAATATAAGTTCATAAAACTAAAAGATATATGAAACTAAGAATAATACGCAATAATTATTCTTAGTTTTATATATTTTTGGGTTCCATAGACAAAGAAAAAAATAAAACGTCGAAAAAAAAAAATAAAAAAAAACGAGCCGTCGGTGTGTGCACAGCCTTTGAAGATTATTGACACTATAGATAAAATGTGGTAGATAGATTCGTTATATGAGCAGCTGCACGGGCGGAGTAATAAACTTACGAGAGTAAAAAAGTGCTATAAATAAAACGCTTAAACGCTTTCTACACTCATAGCCCCACAGTAGGATTTTCTTGTGTCGTGGGTGACATGGACACACAAAGAAAAATACACAGACACCGAGACCCAGAACAGAAATCTGAACATTCACATGTCTGGCCGGGGATCGAACCCGGGACCCACTGCGAGTCAGACCGGTATGGTGACCGCTTCAGCACGTGGTCGTCAAAATATAACTAAATAACAAATATGTATAACTGGAGGAAAAAAATCTTTGCTGTCTTTGGATAGGTCTTCAAAATTTATTTAAGGGTCTTTAAAAATTATTTCACAATCACTTTTTATTCAAGTCTATAATTTTTGAAACATGTGCTTTTAAAGTAAGCACATCGACTTTATGCGAGCGTCGAGAAACTATTAGACTTGGTACCTACGTCACCCTTTCACCATCACACTTTTCTATGGTATTTTGCATATATCCATCACATAGGCTATATCTCCAGATATATATTCTGGAGATATGACCCTGATGAGGCTTCTGAGGCGAGCTTTAATTTCGGAGCTTATCAAAAAAGGTGAATAAATAGCACTTCTTCAAAACCATGAACTGGCGAAGTTACTGTTGTTACAAATGTCCGTAAGTGACGGTGACTACTTTTCATCAAGTAACCCGTCTGCCTTATCGTTAGGCTTATACACTAATATAATATGTAAAAATGAAATGGAGTGTGTCTGTCTGTTACTCAATGACGCAAGAACCACTAGTCAGATTTACCTGAAAGTAGCGAAGCCGTTAACATCTATAAGTTATATGGGATACACATACGCTCATGGGATGAGGATGTCCACAGGTGTTCTTCATTCCAGTATTTAATCATAGTGTTTTTAAAATACCAGAAAATGATAAATTACATTACAACATGCTATTCAAAAGCGATCAGTGGAAAACTAATTAAAATAGCCGCGTGAGGCATGGTCCTCCAATCGCTGGAGCTTTTTCCATGCTGTACCGGAAGACAATCTTAGTGCCAAGTAGCCGCTACCCATTAAGGCATTGGAAGCAAAATTTTGATATCGAACATCAGTTTTTCATGACAGACGCCCATGGATTCCTCGTCTGGAGGAACTGTTGGACCTGGTGCTTTACCTTACTTTACCTGTTCTCCACCGCACCACTCAACAAAGAATGAGTTGCCATCCATACCAACTGGATTCGTGGCTGTCCTCCACGGTTCAGTTTGCGCGTTCCTTTTTGCCTAAGGCTTGTAAGATGTGGAATGAACTTCCTCCCAAGCTACTCCTGGAGTGCTACGACATAGGGCCCTTCAAAAAAGGTGCGCCAAGAGAACATTTCTTCCTCAAAGCCGTTCATTGAAATCTCTTCTGGTGTTGGAATGTCCATAGGTGACGATGACTTCTTTCCATCAAGTAGCCCGTATGCCCTATCGTTAGACTTAATCTATACTAATATAATATATAAAAATCAGATGGTATGTGTCTGTCTGTTACTCAATCACGAAAAAACCACTGGTCAGATTTACACAATGTGCCTTTTTTACCTGGTCGACTTATAGGCCAATTGTGGCTTATTTAGCTGGTCGACTTATAGGCCACTTTTGATATGCATATTTTGCTCTATTACTAGATGGCGACTATTTTTACGTCCCATAGCGAAGCACAGGTAGGTACTTCAGTTACTAATAAAAAAAAATGTTTTGCTACGGAACCCTCTCCTACACGCAAGTGACACGCACTTGGCCGCTTTTTATTTAATATTTCATAATCACATATCGTAAATTTAATAAGGTCATGATCACACGAACTAATTAGATAATAGGACGACAAATTACCATTTTTAAACGCAACAATTTCAATGATAACCTATTTACTTATTAATAAGCCTGAATTTCGGTCTGACGCAGAATGACACAGTCTAAATAGTGATAAGGTTCTATAAAACCAGCTTTCGTTATCGATCTGGCATAAAGTTCCTTGTTCATTCCTCGGCCAGGGTGAATTTAAATATTCTGGGCGGTTTTTTTAATATAGTAAGTAGGAAAGGAACATGCAATTCATCTTTTTGTTAGTGACACTACCTCTCATGGACGTCTGGAATCAACCCAAAATTCTTTCCTTTTAAAACCATTCCTGAGGTAGCCCACAGATGCGTTGCTACTCCTAAGGACAAAGTTATTATGTTTAGATAAGTAAATCTCCCTTACCACTAGTGGCCGACCGCAGGGCTGATTTTTGGCCGAAGTCAAAGCCTATTATTCGGCTATCAGCACTAGCCAAAGCAGAAGCCGAAGGTTAAAAAACATAAGGAATTTAGTTCCAAATTGGCGAAAAGTGAATATTATAAAAAAAAAAAAACATAAACTTCTGTATATTAGGCGTAATGTTGATTGCATATAGACAAGTTCTAAAGCTGATCACAATTATTTTGCTACTTGTCAAAAATGATAACATTTCAATTTATATGAATTTCAAACACATCTCGCGAAGCAAGCTGACACCGGAATGTGAGCTTACCCTGCACTTCACTATCTTCATCGCGCTGTGCATTCGCTACAATTCGTTTAATTTCTGCGCTTGTTACATACCTTCAGCTTCGGCCAAATCTTCGGCCCATTTTGACGGAAGCCGAAGATTTTGCCTAAGGTGTTTTTTTTTGGCCGAAGGTCGGGTGTCTGCATCAGCACATTTTTTTTAACAGATTGAAATAGCAAACGAGCATGCAGTCCACCTAATGGTAAATGGTTACTGCCTTCCATGGAGGTCTGTAACCAACTTCAAATAGAACAGGAGATCTATCTGAGGTCAATTACAGATGTGTTGCTACTGGACTAAGATGGTCGCCTCACATATAAGTTAGCTGGCAATCAGACTTCCTATAAAACGCAATAACAGCTTCACGCTAAAAATAGTGTGGTGGTGGAACTAAATATATAAAATCGATGAATAAATGTAATCTAACTGATGATAATGACTGATACATCTGTTATCAATCCTAAACATTGTGGGTATTCTAACCGAAGTCGGTTTCAATTGCGTTGAAGCCCCCTATGATTGAGAGTGCCTCCCATATCTTAACTACTTGCTCAAGACTAGAATATAGCAGAGCTCAACACTGCATTTGTAACATAGAAACAGCGGTCACACGAGGTATCAAGAACTAAATTGCACGTTTCAACTGCCTTGTCGTACATGGAAATCATAGTCAACTCATTATTGTCCCACTACTGGGCACGAGTCTTCTCTCAAAGTGAGAGAGTTTTAGGCCATAGTCCACCACGCTGACCAAGTGCAAATTGGTAGACTTTACACTCCTAGAAGAACTCTTTCTTTTTTGGGAACTCTCAGGTGTGCAGGTTTCCTCACGATGTTTTCCTGCACCGTAAAGCAGTGATAATTAATTTCTAATACGCACATCATTTTACAAAAATCAGTTGTGCGTCGCTGGGATTCGAACCTCGGTACCCTCGATTGAGAGGCCGAGTTTCAACCATTAGACTATCACTGCTTCCATATTGATGTGATAACGTCTTATAAATCGATGAACACCGGCTGCACGCACAAAAAAGTGTCAC
>DWTU01002583.1:0-11302 GCA_018251515.1 Cecropterus confusis | reverse complement strand
AGAAAAATGAATATAAACTAAAAGAATAGGTAGGGTGCAAAATCAAATTAGGGATTAGTGCAAAATAAAATAAAAAATTAAGAAATATGTTAAAGTATAACTAATTTTAAGGAATTAAGTATATGAGAGTTAAATTAAAGATAGCAAAAAGCTTAAGGAGAACACTGAAGAAACGAAAAAACTGAAGAAACGTGAAGTGAAGTGCAAGGGTAAATGAAATCTTCATTGTGGGCTTGCGTCGCAAGTTGTGATCGTCGCAAATGAAATTTATAACTGTTATCATTGTAGCATATATATTTTAACCAGCTCTAGAAATTATTTATATCCAATAAACATAGATCTTTACACAAAGTACAAAACAATATACTACAAAAACAAAAATCGTTTAAGTAAAAATCGTAATAAGAAGTTTTAGCCAATTTAGAACTGAATTTTAAAACAAAAATTACATTATAATTGTTTTTTTTTTTTAAGAGTGAAGTAGCAAACGAGCATGCAGTCCATCTGACGGTAAGAGGTACTACCGCCCATGAACATCTGTAAGCAAGTTCATATAGAACAGGAGTTCTATCAGAAGTCTATCACAGATGCGTTCCTACTCCCGAGGACTATGGTCGCCTCATATATAATTGTTATATAATATAATCTGTGTATGTAAGCAGGCGCATGTACGCGCATTGTGTTATACACAGGTGAGCGCGAAGCTTCACGAGTAGCACAGACAAATGCTTATACACCTTGTTTTTTGTTCAGGTTTTGATAAATATTGGAATTTAAATTTATTATAACTTACCCTTAAGAGTTATAAAATTTTTTTATTTGCTTGTTTGTTGTTTCCTGTTATCGTTGCTGGGATAAAGATTTACTTTTTATTGATTAAAAATACTGGCGAAGTTTATATTTGAATTGATTTAATTGTGCGCAAAGTACTTGATAATAACTGAAAAACTAATTAATAAATTGTTATACTAGCTTACCCGCGTTAACATATGTTATGATTTCGTAGGGTAAATAGTATTTACCTAAATGTTAGTTAATTACACATCATTTATCATTATTACGATATCGATGAACACATTATCGACTTTGAAAAGTTAAGTGTTGCACATCCCTCTTTGGTGTAGGTTATTTTTTTTTTCGCCATGCCGGGCGCTGGGGGAACGACAAGTGATATAAAGCCGAGCGGTTCAAAGGTTAAAGTTGAAAAATTCCCGCTGGCAACTGTAGCTTTCAATACAAAAGCCCCAAATTGTACCACATTTAATAAAATAATGGCCAAAAAGGATATGCAGTGGACTTGTGTCTGAGGAAGTTGACGAATGCCTGTTAAAAGTAACATATACAAGTACACATCATTTTGTAATAATTGGTAGATTTTCATAGGCTGAATGTAAAAAAGCCGAGGCTCTTAATAGTATAGAAGAAAAACTGTTTGACAACAAAATGACATTAAGATCAAGTTCCCCTTGACTAGCTAGATGATACAATACAAAAAGTTAACGTTCCATTAACGGCATAAATATAGTGGTTTATACTAACTACACCATTTTACATTTATGTAAGTGAAATTCCCGCGCTTAAATAGCCCTTTTTTAGAGCATATGGCTAGGTTAATGACAAATCAATTACAATAATTCAAAGAAAATCTGTGAAATGAGACCATACAACGAGACGAATGTCACAAGCGAGTACGTTTATAATGTCAAGTGGAACATGAGCATAGTTGACTGACGTGACTTGTGACATATTTCGCAGTCTCCAATCACCATGTATCGAATAGAAACGCTATCTTTTTATCATTCAATCAGCACATCACGGTCTGTTTATTTACAATTGTATAAAATTGCTCAGTTATAGAAGAGATGTCTTATTGATTACATTATAATCTGGCTGGCGCTAGTGAATAGAATTCGTGACGATGGAGGCGAATATCATCAAATGGACTAACAAAGAAGTAATAGACTTATTACATAAAGATAAAATATCTAGCTTCATTGTAGATATCTGCAAATCTCAGGACATCGACGGACAATGTCTCCTGTCCTTCGTCGATCGCGATTTCTACGAGTATCCCTTCGATCAGTTGAAACTGGGAGAGAGGAAGAGATTTATATTATTAGTGAAAAAATTACAAAGGAATAATCGCACGGCAATGTGCGAACTTGGACTCTGCGATGATCACATGTCCAGCAATCCAGCGACTAATATTAATTTCGTTGGAACAAATTTATCTCATTTAAGTTACAATCTTCATAGCCAATTGCAGAATGAACTAACGTACGGGAGAACCTCTGAATGCATGACCAATTATGCTGATGTGAAGGCTTCCAGACTGAAACCAGAAATATGGAAAACTGCCATAGCCCTTGGTGAGTAACAGTAGTGAACTCAGACATAAAAGGTATCATATTGTAATGACTGATAACTAAAGAGAAACTCTTGAAATAATTGTGTCCCTCACACCTTTAAACTATGAAATATTTACTGTATAAACATTTAATGACTGTAAAATGTTTATCCATACAATGATAAATTTTGTATAGAAAAGTTTTATGTTACACAATGTTAAAGCTGTAACGTAGAGCCTATATATAATTGTGATGACTCATGTGGTGGAGCGGTCACCATACTGGTCTGATACACAGTGGATCCCAAGTTCTTTCCCCGCCGGACAGACATCTGAATGATGAGTTTAGATTTCTGTTCTGGATCTGGGTGTTTGTGTATTCGTCTTCGTGTGTCCATGGCACCCACAAGACAGGAGAAAATCCTACTGTGGAGGCTATGAGTGTAGAAAGCGTTTATGTTTATGTGTTTATATGCTTTGCACTAATAAGCAAGATTGTGTTGAGACAGTTTGATCATATATAACAGTAATGTCATGTATTTCCCATAGTTAATACTTGTCTTCACTTCACCAGGGTATGTGTTTCTGGTGACGTGGGTGACAGCCGTGGTGATGGTGATAGTCCATGACAAGGTGCCAGATATGAAAAAGTATCCTCCACTTCCTGATCTCTTCCTAGACAATGTGCCGCACATTCCGTGGGCCTTCGATATGTGTGAGATTACAGGCTCCCTTCTTATGGCCATATGGGTTGTGGTGCTATTCTTCCATAAACACAGGTCAGTTTTCTATTATTTATTATTATATTTTGGTGTTAAATATTAAAAGAGAGAGTTAAAGCACTCTTACTTTGTTGATACACAGGTCATGTTTAAATTTAATTTGCAACACTAACATAATTAAATATATGGAAAGTTTCATATTATTATAAATAGAGGCAGTGCATATTATAATTACTTAAGATTAATTTGGCAGATATTTTAATTAATCCTTGAATGTATTAATGTTGATGATTAAATTAGTAATTTGTGTAATTTTCTGTATAATTATTTAATTTCATTCTTTATTTTCACAGCAATAATATGTGATAATTTCACACTTTGTAATATGTGATGGATACTCATAATAAGCTAACATTACAAAGAATTGAATGAATTCAGGTAGTAGAACCAGTGTAGTTCAACCAGATAGGTACCAACACCACTTATTTTCAGCATAAAACAATTCTTGGACTGCATGCCTGTTTGCTATTTCATTCAGATATAAAAAAGAAAAACTCTCCTAGAAACTTTAACTTTAGAAAAGATGGTATTTAGTTAGGACATAATGTGGAATCCGGTAGTCTATGTAAATCAAGTTTGCTAAGATACAGTTAGTGTTTTTTATCAAGATATCAACCAAAAAATCAAAAAAGACAATAGACATAGGATCGATAGATTATTTGCTGCCACAGTTTTGCTATGACCACTCGTGAATTGATATTCTGACCTGAAGAGTGCAGCGAGGCATATCCCATAAGTATATTAGTATGAAAGAGTTTATTGTAATGATTGACTCTTTTGACGGATCCCTATTTTAATTGGTGTTGGTATCTCTCACGAACACCAATTAAAATAATGCTTATGAATACTGCAGTGATCAATATCTTAGTTTCTGCTACTTCTAGAATGAAATGAAGAACATGTTTATTTACTTTGTGTTAAACAAAATCTGTAAGATAACAATTACAATGATGTCATAATACAATAAGCACAAAGACAGTCTTTGTTGTCAGCCTTTGAAGGAGACAATGAATAATCAGTTTTATGTAAACACTATTTATTTATTATGCTTTGTTTGTCACTCTATAATATAAACTGTATATGGATTACACACAAGGGTAGTTATGTATCTAAAAAATCATTAGCATGATATTTGATTTCTAACATATTTTATAAGTGTAAATATTTTTACTTGAATCTAAAGGAATAAAATCCTCTACCAAAACATAATTCATGAAAGACAGTTCAGCATTGCTACAATAACATAACATTAAATATCTATACATAAAATATTATTATACTGCACATGCTAATCAGGTAGGAAGTAAAACAGGCTTATATTGCAATTCATAGTAACTGTTATGCGCATTAATTAATTTTATGACATAATATTTGAGTAGTTTTACTTTGAAATAAAATATCATTTATGTGGATACGAACTATAGAGTACTGTAAAAATCAGACTAATAACAATTGGCGCAAATAATGTTTATTCATTATAAATCGTTATCAATTCAAAGTTTACATCCCAGCATAATTGTTTCCTTGGAACATGAACGCAGCATCTGCGTCATCACGGTCATCATGTCAACAACCCTTTGTTAAATAATGAATAAAGAATAATATAATTATGTTGTTATCAGCGTGTCATTACAAATCTTGATGATAAAATCCATCGCTGACATAAGTTGATATCAGTTAATTCTTGTTTTTAAACAATAAGTATGTCACATTTTGTCTGTATTAAAATGCAAAATAGTTAATCCCCAACTAATAATAAGAAATTATTGCACAGAACCATATATATTATCAACATACCCCTTTTAATACATCGGATAATAATGCTGTAAGCACAAGAAATCCAATTAATTATAATTGAATTTCTTTCAATAAAATTATGGATATATGGGTAATAATGGGTACCAATCCGTAAAAAACCTAATTTGAAATTAGAAGTAGATGCATAAGTAGGTACATAAGTACCCAATGCTTAACAATAAAAAAGTCAAAAAAAAAGGAAAGTCAAGCAAGCGGATCCACCGGAGTCCTTTTGATAATTCAATTGTATTTGATTCGAGTGCAATACGATAACTTCGAGTTAATACGAGTTGCATGACATTTTCACGCGGGTGTTAAAAATGATTGAGGGAGATTTTATTAAGCTGGATTAAAACATGACATGAGTTGAGCTGAGGTTTAAGTCGAGTGGGAACTTATATTAATATGTCTGTGTTGATTATGTACTAGCCCTTGTTTTAGGCCTCCACTGTGGGTTAATGAAATAAATTATCCCGTGACACATGTTAATAAATACGTAGTTACGTTGACGCCAAAAATTGCGCGACGTCGCTTTTAATTTGTATCTTTGACTTCGTTTAATTTATTCCCTAGTTATTGCATTGCTTGATTGAACGTAATGCAATGCGTCATTGAAGGTTAATGTAAATGTTGTTTATTTGGACGTAAATGAAAATCTTTATTGTTACGTTAGCGTATACGTATCTAATAATAAATTTAATTATGAGTTACCGGATGCATTGTACTATCGACCTACGTATTGTACAGATATTTACGAACTTATTCTCAATTTCTAAATGTCTGAGGAAACGAAGGCCAAAGTTAAGTACAAGCAATTAAAACAATTAACCAACTTAATTGTACATTTACATAATCATATGCTAAGAGAATCATAAGATAATCAACATATGAATCAAATTCTGGGCCACTCTCATCCATACAAGAATAATACTTTGATTTCTAAATCAGTATTATTGTGGATATTTTTTTATCTCTCTAGTATACACGATCAATTATTAGAGATTAATAATAATTACTTAGCTATAATGCGGGTCAGATCTCGTGTGCCGAATTAGTATGATAACATTTCTAAACGAACATATCGTTTCGTTCAGGTTTATAATACTGCGAAGGTTCTTCGCGTTGGCCGGTACAGTGTTCCTGCTGCGTTGTTTTACTATGCTGATAACGTCGCTCTCGGTGCCCGGGTCGCACTTGAAGTGCGAGCCTCGGTTCTACCCGCCGGCGGATGATCTTACCGTGTGGGGGCGGCGGTTGCGGCAGGGCCACGGCATATGGGGCGGGGGAGGGATGTCGGGAAGCGGCGGGAGGGGCCGCGGGGGCTAACTGTTCTCCCGGCACACGGTCGCACTGACGCTCCTCAACTTCTTCATCACTGAATGTAAGTAACATCATTTCAATATCGCTTCGCAATTTTTATGGGTAGTTGGTTAAGTTCTACTTGATTCAAGTATCAAATACTACGGCATCACAATTTTTACAGGATTATAACGCTGGGCTTTTATTGCTCTGTTTTGTCTTCTACACTTAGAACTTCGTACTTCTTAGTGTACGAAGTTACTAAAGTACCGTCATTCTAAGTGAAGTTACTATAGTATCATTTGAATTCAAATCAATATTTAACCAGAACGATTGTGACGACCAGACTTTGCTAGGAGGAAATCTTTAGAAGCCTGATTCAAATCGCCCTTGTAAATTCAAACTAAATACATAAAATCCAGTCAAGCTTAGTAAAAGAAAGGAGTCGAGTATCGAGACAAAATATATTAAATAAATTTAGTATATCAATGAGCGTAAAGCTAAAGTAACTGAAATTAACTGTTACAGGTTTTCCTACATAAAACACTAACTAAATTACTTTCTTTATCCTCGTTGAAAATTAGAAATAACGACATATATGTAACAATTTACTACTTCGTGTGATTACACGACAGTTTTTTATTGATCGGGCAAAACTGGATTACTCACTCAGTCGTAGAAGTGTGCACGATTAACGCTTGTTGAATTCCGCATGCGTAATATATATGTCATCGGTGTGTTTCCGCAAAAACATGAGAGTAACATAGTAAAAGATATGCAATAGACGATTAAATTGTTGTTTATATAACAAGGATATAATAACTCTAATGACACCTTCTTCACTGATTGATTTTCTCTACTGACTGATTACATGTTTTTCTCCTGTGTCGTGGGTGTCATGGACATACACAAAGACGATTGCACACAATCAGACCTTTTTTTTTTGTACTTGAGGGGGAAATCTTTAAAAGGTACCCGACGGCATGGGACGCCAGGTTATGTGGGATTTTTATCACACTAGGGTGGCCGTCCTAGGCGCCGCGAAGAGGGCTCCGGGATATCCAAAGGAACACAATCGGAGTCCTCCGAGCGCATTACCCCATCGGGCTCCACCCAGGTGAGCGGCCGGGCCCACTGCATCGTTTGGTTTTTACGACGGTATGCAACCACATATACCGGTGTCCTTCCCGGGTCACCTGGCTGGATGGTTCGAACTCCCACTCTTGTCGCCTGCAACCTTAGAAGCCCCCTTTTAATCGCCTCTAACGACAGGCAGCGGATACCGTAGCCCTATTCTGATCCCGCAACTCCAGGGACGAAACACTCAGACTCAGAACAGAAATCTAAATTGATCATTGAGACGTCTGTCTAGTCGGGGGTCGAACCCGGCGCCACTGCGTGTTAACCCAGTAGGGTGAACTCTCCACCATGCCGGTCGTCAAATTCGGATATAAAAAAAAGTTGTTGAGTTGTCTGTAATGCGTTATTATTTCAAGGATTGCGTCGTCATATAATTTTTATCGGGACGAATTATAAGGAAAAAGTAAATTAATAAAAACATTTTATCAATATCATACCTCATCTATGTCTCGTCATCAGAAATGAGGTGTTGAAATCCAAAATGGGTACCACGAGAGTCTGATTCGTACCTCTCATAATAATTTTAAATTGCAAATTCCTAAGAACTCACATTTTAGCTACCCGGTTGACCTCTAAAGAAATAGTATCTTAATTATAAGCACACAAATTATTATATACGCAATCAGCTGATCTCTAACTTTATGTTTGAGCTGTACCTCTGCAGCATCAGGAGTTAAATATTGAAAACTAAAACATATCATATTACAAATTACCATAATTACTTGCTTAACTTACACGAAATTCTATGCAAATTGATTAAGTAACGCTAAAAATTTTCTGTGTGACAAACAGTTCACATAAGACATCTTGTAAAGCTCCAAAGTACCCTTCCAAATAAACACCGAGAACGATAAGATAATGGAAATCGGTTTAGAAACATTTGAGCTAGGTATCTAAGTCCCATTCTTAATAATACGTAAGATATGTCACCGATAGAGTATCTAAGATTAAGCCCAACCCTAAATAAAACGTATGGCATGCTACCATGAGTCATAACGTAATGTCTTTATGTACGTTTTTTATATGAGTTGGAGTAACAAACGAGCATGCAGTCCAGCTGTCGATAAGTGGTAACTGTAACCTATGAACATCTAAGCAAATCTTAGAACGGGGGTTTATCTGGCATATCAAGGTGGTAGAACTCTTTGAGGTTCGACTCCGGAAGCTTACCGCTACACCTATTTCTGCCCAATAACAGCAGTGTTATGCATTACTGTCTTCTGTATAAAAGGGTGTGGTAAGGGAGATAAACTCATCCGAGGCATTTCATATTAATCCTCAGGTGCAACAACGTATCTGTGGCTAACCTCAGGTAAGACTCTGATCTTATCTAGGGTTGACTACAGATGTCCATGGGAGGCATTGGCTACTTACCATCAGGTGTACTGCATGCTCGGTTGCTACATCCATATTATAGAAAAAATGCGAATCACAGATGCGTTGCTACTCTCGCGAACTAGAATGGTCGACACATTTGAAAGTGAGCCGGTAACCACATATTTCCACTGAAATTCAAGAACTACTTCACATTAGAAATGGATGTGGCGGTGGTACCCTCTCGATTCATATTCGTTCAACAGCAAGCTCAGACATTGCTGCTATACAGCGTACCATAAATATTTATATTTCAAATCAATATCCGTATTACATGTTTCATCTGCTATTAAATAAGCCGAACGATAAATACACTACGACCAATTTGTGATTTTGTGAACCCAATTCATTTGTGTGTTACGGATACTATTATAATGAAGAACTTTCGTTACGTCATATTCTCATTCAAATGAGTTTAAACTGGTTTTCGCATAGTTTTACTTTCTATGTTTACAAATGTGAGAAGTTGCAAAGCACACAGGTCGACTTAAAAAAACCCGAATGTAAATCAAATTTTCTTCAACGTCATTTGGAAATCGAGGAAAATCACATCGCAAACAAAATTTAACATACTTCTCCGTTAACTCATTGTTGTCAAATTGTGAGCATGCAGTCCATCTGATTGTAAGTGGCGACTGCCAGCCATGGTCTATGTAAGCAAATTTATTGAAACTCACTTGACTCAGGTGAGGGGAGAAGGAGTAAGATGTTCTTATAATATAGGAATTTCCTATATTATAACTTAACTTTCCTTAACTATAGAATTTACAATACCTATTTCATAAATTGATTGTTCATCTTCTGACGCCGCTCAGCGCATCGTCACAGTGTACTTTATTATAACTGCTTCTTATAATTTTTAATGACGTCGTCTCTTCATTTCTTACGCAACATACCTACATACCTTTTATTTACATTTGTGATTAATTTTATAATTATAGATAACTATACTATAGGAAGTAACATAATTTTACGAGTATAAATATACTTACAATTATAACACTTTAACTATTTGAGTTACGGTTTTAAACAATATTATACTATATTACTAACGGTAAGTAATTTAATATTACGAGTATAAATATAATTACAGTTTAACTATTTGATTTATGGTTTTAAACAATATTTGCATGTTAAGTTTTGACATTGCGTTTCGTTTGAAGCTTGCGTGTTAAATTTTACCTGAATTATTTTAGAGCTGCCGAAAACACCTATTTCCCTGCAGTGACCTACACCGTAGAAATCCTATGTAGTTTAAAAAGTCTAATTTAATTACTTTGATGTCGGTACACTTAAAATATTGTTATTAAATCATTGTAAAATACGTAGCAATAATTGTCGTTGTTATGGTAACTTTTCATTATATTGTTCCCCATAACACAGGAAAAAACAATACAACATTATGGAAAAGTCATTGCACAAAGCAAATATTCTAAAGATCCTCATACTAGATGCGCATTTACGTATTGTACCTGCATAATTTTAATAGGTAAATACATAGAAATATATAAAAATTAGATATGGTAAATTATGAAACGCATAATTTCACAACTCATTATATTTTTTTGCCGTAGATAATTCTGTTAAAAGAATTCCGTGTGTAAAAGCGGTATCATTATAATACCACTTAATTCTGAGATCCATCCGTCACAGCTAATAAGTGTGGCTTTAAAGGCTCACACGAGAGAGTGAGCTGTTACTAGAGTAGTGTCCGACCGAAGGTCCATTTTTGGGCAAAGCCGAAGCCGATAATTGGTTATCATCACATCCTTCGGCTGAAGCAGTAGGTTTAAAAATCTAAAGAAACTTAGTTCCAAATTGGCTAAAGGTGAAAATTTTATCTATTTAAAAACTTTTCTATATAAAGATTTATATTGATTGTATGAAAACGAGTTCTTAAACTGATTACAATTATTTTGCTACTTGTCACAGATGATATCTAACATTTGAAATAATATGAATATCAAAACACAACGGACGACCCAAACCCACAAAGAAGTATGCGTTTAACCTTAGGCTGCGGCAAAAACTTGGCCGAAGCCGAAGGTGTTTTTTTTGACCGAAGGTGGCCGAAGCCGAAACCGAAGCCGGAGCTTCGGTCGGTTTTTTTTTATTCTATTGTCTGATATTACAAATTAAAAGTCTACAATTACTAGGGCTCAACTTAGAATAGACAAAAAATAAATATTCCCTCTCTCCCTTTTATCCTAATTGAACCTAAACATTGAAAATTAAAAATACTTTACTTATACATTCCAGAAATACTATTTATTAAAAGTTTTAAAGTGATAAGACATGACATGCATTTGCAATTGGGATGTATGGTATGTGTTTCAACTGTTTTTGGGTTAAACCTTCTGTGTACGCTCGTTTGACTTAACTAGCTAGAAATCCTTCATTCCTTATTCCTAGGAGTGTAATTTAATGCCTGTAATTCAAGCCTTCGACAAGTGACAAACCAGTTAGCAACGTTAAACAATTAGCGAGCGTATTATAGGCACCTATATATTTGAGGCAGCTTACTTATATACGAGGCGACTATCTTAGTCCCGGGAGCAACAAC
>DWTU01002582.1:0-11304 GCA_018251515.1 Cecropterus confusis | reverse complement strand
GATTTGAACCTCGGTACCCTCGATTGAGAGGACGAGTTTCAACCATTCGGCTATCACTGCTCTCAAAATGCTCTGTTATATGTATAACTATGACCAATACAATGCCCCTTGGTGTTGTCTTTATTTTTAGTCTAACTCTACGAGAATCTCGTATAGCGGATTGTTTTCCGAATTCATTTAGTTTTATACGACAGATCGTAAAAAATCCGTCCAATACTATCAGAACGATATATCGAACCTGTACATAGTGGTGTTACAGGGGTGAGCTGACTTTAATATTAATTCCAAAGGTGAATTAGGTGATTTAAATGTGGAAAGTTACCACTGGTAACACCAATGACTCGGTTAGTTTATTTTATTTATTTATTTACTTTTTTGAACCACCTTACACTAAGGGTTACCAGGGTAAACTTAATACCTAACGGCATTATCTGCCAGTCAACCCTGGGCGATGGCGATAACTTTTGGTAGGCATATAAATAGTAAACGCCCGATATTATTTATTGTTTAGTTATAAAATTTAGTTCACACTGTTCACTCTATAATATCACACCTGGTTTGAGGGTAAAACGTATAAGGCAAATAATGTTACGGATTCAGGCTTAACTTACAGATGCAGCAAGCATCTGTGATTGCTTTTGGATAGATCTCAGATAAGACTAAGTTTGAAATAAATCGTTCACAAAACTGCATCGATTGTTAAGGCGCCTTTTAGTAAACTGACCGATGTAAAAGTCAAATTCCATTCCACGACTCTGCCGAAGATCTTAGTCAAAAAGTGTAACTACACTTTTCTGCTTCGGTTACGACAGTTATGTATAAATAGCAGTTGAATAATATAAGAATGCGTTCATTCATTTTATTCAGACAGATTACATGAAGTTTAAGATTAACCCATTACACCACAGATGAAAATTAATTATGACTTTACTATTAACACAATTACATTACTAACAAAATTATTATTATTTACTATTACTTTTCACAATATTATGATAGAATACTGTTAAGCATTGTTTATTTACAATGATAATATTTATATCGATAGCTCTGCGTTCACAATATTTATTTATAAAACAATGACAGTAGGCAACATTGAATAAAAACGTAATCCCTATATTTTCCTTTCGAGTAATTTTTCCCATAGTTGTTCAAAACAAGTGAACATGAAGCAGAACAAAACCATATCTACCCACGTAATAAACTTGGCAATCCACCAAAGTTCTACGCGAATCCAATATCCCTTCATCACTTTAAATTCCTCAAGAATACAATAAAATAAATAATTTAGCACCCAAGGAACTATTCTTCGAACTGACGGTACAAAGCCCGCTATTATTACTGCCATTCCACAAAGTGCCATAATGAAGACCGTTAACATCGTTTAATTTCACTCGGACTCCTTATCTTTCTAAGTTTCTTTTAAGTACATTATAACTTCAGTGAGCGAATTCACTTTGTCATCGCCTCCTGTAATGACTTGTCGGGAACATTCGTCTCTTTATTAGATCTATAGACGTGAATGTGGGAAATTATCTTGAAACTCGAAGACCTAAAAGTTCTTTATGTTCTTAAGGTGTCTGGAAATTTGAATTTGGTTAGTGTTCCTTTCTCGTTCTGAGATAAGGTCTGTTAACAGTAGAACAATAATGAACGTTGTTATTTTTATTTTACTTATTAGGGATTGGGCTATTCATGTGGTCGAAATAGGTTAGTTGATGCACAACAAGCTTTTCTTGTAACCAACTCTAAAAAGAAATGGCATCGAACGAATTCTTTCGAACGAATTCGACTGGATTCTTCTTTAAAATTGAGTTATATCGTTTCGTACTGAATCTTCTTCTTTAAAATAAGCATTTGCTCATATTGTCATGCTAACTTTGTAGATATAGCATAATCATATGGCGGTGGTGCCTTAAAGAGTTTTACATCCTTCAATACGATCGGTAAACAGAAAGTATTCAATGATGAAAGTTGGCACAAAATTGATAATGATCATATTTATAATGAAATAGAAATATATGCAAAAGATATCAATAACATATAAGCTAAAATAAATTCAAATGTGTTTACGATTAGCGCGGTTAATGCAAAAATCGATTTAAGAGCAGCCAAAGAGAAATCAAAGTCGCGACTTAGCCAAGATAAATTTCACAAACTTATCCTTAATAGTGCTCATTTTCCAGCTCTCTCGCTGGAAAATCGCCTTTGGAAACTTTGATACCTGTACTAGTTTATATTCGAACATAAATTCGGGCGTACCGACACACCTTTTAAACTGAGTCGTGGTATTGCAAGCCGTAAAGCCGAAAGCTCGGAGCACAATGATACATTAACTGATTAAATTGAAGATAGGGTTGCTTCACTAGTCCCTTCTGAATTTGCAAGACGTTGCAAAGGGAATGTGGATTTTTGTGAAGCAGATAAGAGTGAACAGAGTGCTACAGTTGAATAACATTTATTATCGTAGTGGTGAAAGTATAACGCAATTGAGGCGCAAGGTCAAGTATTTTTAACAGTGTTGTATTCATTTAAATCTGCTGGTATGTAATTGCTTCATTATAGAGCTATAACAAGTGTGTAGCCATTTAACGACTTACAACGTTGGAAAAAAATAGCACAAAACAAAACAAAAGTTGTCACCGTAGCATTAAAATCATAACCGAATCGATTAAGCACAATCGAACGAACAATAACACGTGACTGAAGGTAAAAGATTGCTTCCTGGAAATCTATTGGCGTCAAACACTACGAAAGACGTGTTCAATCAATCATCGACGATCATCCATCAACGCATTCAACAAGTAAAAACAAAGCTGTTATCGGGCAGCCCTGGTTCACGGGGCAACACCCTAACAACAAGGTGTGCATGTGTATTAGTGTGAGTGGCGTATTGTAACGTCGGTGTGCGTTAGGGTTGGCAGATGTGAGTCTCGCGCAGCTGCCCGACCCTTAACCGTAAAGCACTACGGCACGCGTATGCTTTCACTAAATTACATATTATTATTACTTTTAGTTACTTTCAGATGTAGTGGGGTGCTCGTGTATGCCGGGAGGCGACACGCCGTGTCATTAACGATCGACCATATCGGACAAAAACATACGCCACTCGTTGTTCCCGTGTTTTCAATTATTGTAGCTTTCAACACGTTATTTTAACTGAATTTATTTTTCATACGCTTATTATTCGCCAACATAACGTACACAAAGGATTAATATAAGATAAAATGGATCAAAAAGGTCTTTATACAATAACACAGAATAAACAGACGAAATACAATATAGTGTCTAAAGCAAATGGAAAAGGCGTTAAAATAATTGTTATATAAAGATGTGTATTTAAATAAATGTTTCTGTACCAGATTAATGTTATGGCAAACAAACAAATGTAATTCTAAGATAGTTTTCAGAATACTCAGACCGTCGCAGAAAAACGTCGCACCCAATTTAATAAAGGACTTGAACACGACTGACACTAAATTATTGCGTAGAACAAGCGAAATGAGACTTTGCTACTATTTCTTTGGGTAGAACAATGCTTTATGCTATAAATATACGTAACCCATAATGGTCCTAAGTCTGAAACCATCAGATTGATATACGCACAACAACGCTCAGGGGTAAACACACACACATAAATTTTATTAATGTTGCCACTCCGTCTTAGACTTACCCTGTTGCGTGTTTCTGGGCAAAATTAACTTCGGCAACCCCTCTTAAGACTACCAACGTTTGAAAAATAGCGCCATCTATACAAACATGCTTTATGAAGATACATTTTATTTTGTGATAGGTCGAAGTGCGAGGCCATGTTCGTATAATTCATATGTTACGTGATTCATAAACTTTTTCGGTAGAACTCTTTGTAGTTTGACTCCGGAAGCACTACCGCCACACCTATTTCTGCCTAATAACAGCAGTATTATGCGTTTGTGTTCTGGTCTGAAGGGCGTGGTAAGGGAGATATTCTTTTTCGAGGCATTCCAACTTAGTCCTCAGAAGTAGCAACGCATCTGTGGCTAACCTTAGGTGAGACTTTCACCTTACCTAGGGTTGATTACAGATGCCCATGGGCGGCAGTAGCCACTTACTATCAGGTGGCCTGCATGCTCGTTTGCTACTTCCATACATTAAAAAAAAACTACTCTACTTTTTCTCATTTATTTTTGATCATACAAACGGTGTTTGAGTAAATAAAATTCTATGTATTACTGACACTTGATCGAAATGCTATTTTTGGCTCTCTTTCTAGTTCTCAGAATTGCTCAAATATAAATAATATTAATAAAGGTTTTGTTTTAGTGCTTTTTAGTCTTAATTTTTTTTTTGAGGTAATAAATTTGATCTTAGTAGAAGATGAAGTTCATGTTTCCTTTAAATGTTTGTATGATTGTATCTACAATGTGTACGTAATTTTTTGCCTTTATGTTTTTCTATGACAGCGTATTTAACCTTTACTTTTAAGAAAGCGTCACATTAGTTTCCTATTTCTAAAAGTTTATATCTAATATTATTTCTTAGTTAATATTATGTCGTTGATTTAATTTCGCCATTTAGCGACACAGTTTAATCTTTTCCCAAAGAAATGTTATGAAAATTAGATGGGAATTACGTCATGAAAATGCAATTTGCGGGGTCCAACCGGCAAATTGGTTTGGCGAAAAGTGCTTTGACATAAAAAATAATACACCAACTAAGGTACTTCCTGATAAGACGTCTTCAAAGCCTTAGGGTGTAAAATGTTAAGTATACTATGCTGTTTGTATGTCTAAATAAATAAGAGAACCCGACTACTACTTTCAAAGAAAACAGAGATGTAAAAAATATGCAACAGTTGTGAAGTATTGAAATATCTTAAATTCGAATCATTTTTTTAATAAATTGGGAAATTACCCAACGGATTATCAATTAGTTATACTCCAAAGCATCGACGGTTAACGACAATTTATAAAATAGAGATTAGTTTTCACGTTAAAACTTATAACATTTGATATAAAGCACAGGAGTCGTTTATAGAGAGTTAAAAACCGTAATGGCACACGATAAACGTGCGACACAAGTGGCGATAAGCTTACGACTTTTAATAACACACACCTTAATAAAAGTCGCACTAAAACAAATATGACTGAAGGATAATCACAGGAATTGACATCTCATTTGTAGTTGTTTTATAACTTTTACTAACTACGTACTACGTAATTAAATTAATAATATTAAGCGTAACTTATTATTATTGAAATGAAAAAAAAAAAATAGCAATATTATTGAAAGAAAAAATGTTTTAGAAACGCTTAACAATATGAATCACTTCATTATAGACAATAGTTCCAATTCTCGCCACCGCGGCGCTTGCCTCGTTTCTCGAGCAAACATTACACCCTGATAGTGTTACAACATTAATGTGTACAAAGAATAATAATTGTGCATGGGTGGAACACATTATGTGCCCCAGAAAGGCAAGGGACGCTCCCTAGCTATCGTGTTACCTATCGATATAGGTACAGCGGTAGAGGAGGGTCGAAATGGATGGACATTGTGTCAACATAAACAAAAATGGCGACCGTTCGAACGGCAATTTCGAAATTGATTCCTTGTTTGTTGAGTACAGTTGGTTGTAGTAGAGAATAGAGTATATTTCGAGTGGGTACATGGATGAATTTTTCGCTGTCTGGTATTTACAGTCTTCGTGCAATATAACATAGTGGCTTTTGTGGTAGAATTACAAAGGCGTAAGTGCAAATACCGTACCCTTGAAAAAATGCATTAAACTTGGGCGTCTTCAATTTCCGCTCAATTTGACATTTGGAACTAGGTACTCCCATTTTAGCGCAATTTAGCGCGATAGTCAGGTATTTTTAAGATAGTTCATCACGTTTAGAGTGCTTTGGTAAATTCGTCACTGACAATTTTTTCCATTTGGTCCTTTTCCGCAATTCTTATCGCCCGATTCCAATCGTTTAAAAATACATTCTAGGAAACGGTGTATTAGATAGATTCATCATTTTACTCGTATATTGTGTTGTGAAGAGTTTTGAAGATTGAAATAAAAAAGTAAGCCTCAAAGTATCAATGGACAAAAAGCAATCACAATTAAAATCAAAGCTGAGATCAAAGGGTAACTCATACGAAGTGCACGCTAAAGCTTAGAGTTAAAAGCTGTTTATAAACACGCCATTTACGTTGTAATTCTAACAATTGGATAGTGTGTACGATGTTTAATGAGAATTATACAAATGTAACATGAGGTAATTTGACTTTTCAGTCTTAACACTGGCAGCGCCACTTACACTTAAATAACGTTATGCATATTAGGCGCATTAAGGCGATCTGCAGAATGTAAATGACAGGCAGTGACAATTAAGTACATTCATTAAATACATTTATTAATATCATAAATACAAAATATTAAAGAAAAGACCCATCCGTCAATTGATATTGACAGTGTAAATTTTTAAAGATGAGAGTGATTTGAAATTGATAAATTTTATTGCATAAGGCAGTCGCTAATACACAATATATGTAAAAAATTAACGAAACGGTCCCAAAATTAACAAATTACACGGTAACGCCGCGACCGAAAATTTGCACCGAAATAAATTTCCGGGTGAAAATGTACGAGTTACGTGGTCAGAAACAAAGGTTGACGTGGCAGCAGTTAATTTGAACGTCCCTACAAAAGAAATTGTTTTGTACCTATCAATTAACCTCCCTTCAATTCAAAACGGGAAAGTTAAATGGCGCGAAACAAATTGTTTAATTCCCTTTTATTTCGGCCATTTTGAATATCGAGTTGTCATATTTGCCGCCGCCATGTTAGTATAATTTGCGTTCCGTTGTGCGTAATACCCCGATTTGTCATCGGCGAGTTTGTTATGCTTTGTAGCGCGGAATGGAACGATGTTATTCAAAGCTTTGGGTCACTTTGTGCTTAGTCACCCATCTAGCTACACGTGTGAAATGGACACGGGAAGGTTCAATTGAGGTGCTAGCTGAAATTTGATTCATTAAGACCGAATTTTATAGAAACACTATTAAAAATACACTAACATAAAATCAAAATAAACGAACAACAATAAAAAAATATTGGGATAGAAAAGGACAACATAGGATGACGAGACGACAATAAAATCATATTTCAATTCTCATCATCCCTTCGAAATAATCAAATTTTAGAAACATTTCTTTTTAATTCAAATAAAAAAATCTATTAAAGATTGAAAGACCGATCAGAAGGGACTTAAGTGATTTAAATAAGCATACTTTCTATAAAAAATAGTTCTAATATGAAAAAAAGATTTCTCATTTAATCAGAATGCCATCTGATTATGTCGTAGTTCAAATAAATAGATTGGAATTGGAAAATAAATAAATTCAAATTGAAATTTCAGTGAGACCGAAGTAAACATGGCAATCAAATTTTGGATGGCCATATGTCCGATAGCGCGACGGGTTTTAACAATAGTGATTAAAAACACAAAGCGAAACGTGCTGTAGTAGGCAACAATTATATTGAATACAGAGGGGAAGGATTACGAAGTCTTTATTTGTCCCTTTTTGTTTCGTATGACGCGTGTGCGCTGCAGATTTACGCGTGTGTGCGATACGATACAGGGGCTTATCTCGCACAAAAAGCAAATTGGAATCGCCCTCGAAATTGCATCCAGGATTTGTATGACACGTGCCCAGTGCGAGGGATAAACGATGTACGAGACGAGAAATACATAGGGGCCTCTCGGTTGAATGGTGCATTTATTTGCGTGAATTAGATTATGAAACAGTTGCGAGACGCATAAAGTTGGATTAATAATGATCTTGATGAAGCCTTTGTCGGGCGAACAACTGGCGTTTTTAACAAAGACCTATTCAGAATCTAAATTATGAACGATACAATTGATAGGGTGGATGAATGCACTACATACAATGTGATTTTTTAACAAACGAAGCGTATAACTTAAACAATTCGAAGTATTATTAGCGCAGTGGAATAATTTTATTCAACGTGGATCGAGTTCTTATCGATCGGCTTATTTTTAATATAACAAGATTAATATTATTCTTAGTGCTATGGGTATATTTTAAAGTAGACCGAATATAAAATATTTACTATAATAAAACAAAAATTAATACAAGTTAAATTCAAATAAAACTAAGAAGTATAAAGGTAAATTATTAGACCGGATTATTGAAACTTTTAATTTGCTAGCATTATCTATTTTCGTTCTAGATACAACTTTGAGTTGGGCCCGAAGAGATCTTTTAAAGGCTAATTATGTACTTAAATCTTTTAATTTTTCACTTTCACTAAATTTGACTTATAAATATTTATTAATTTCTGGAAATATTTGAACAAACAAATGAATGATATTACATAATGGTAGACGAAAAACAGTAAATTAATTTAGTTAAGGACTACTATCTACTAATACACATTTCAAATACGAAATTCGACATTTCGTATTTGAGCAACTCAATTCAATTTGAGACGTGTTGTCATATTTTTATTTAGACGTCATTTCTCTAGCAACTCAATTTCATTCTTAAATCGTTGCAATAACGACGTTAAATTAAGTTTTAATATTATAATACATTATAATAGATATTAACCTGTTTTATATTCAATACCAGATTATTAGCTGTTCTGAATTAATTGCACAATCCAAACAAGACTGTCATCGCAGTTAGGCCAGGATTACGTTGTCATTCCCGAATTCCCGATTTAGCCTTTAGAGAGCGTAAATCATTTGTAATGCGCATAGAATTATCAATCAAACAACCGACCGCAAACCTGACTGCTTTTTGCTGATTATTTTTGCGGTTGGCTAATCCTTTATACTATTTTATCAAATTTATTTACATATCACACGAAATATTGGATTTATTTCGTGTGATACTGGAAAAAATATACTCATAATGCATCCAAGAGAGGTATCTCTATTAAAGATATATTAGGACCGTTTCAACGATTTGTTTACCGTGATGTGATGTTAACTGTGATGATCTTCATATACCATACCACTTATAAATTGTTCGGTCAGCATTTCATTATATCAAATAAAAGAAAAATAACAGTACTGACATAAATAAAACGGACGAATATAATTATCATTGATGTTTTTCTTGAGGATAAAGATTTCCTGACAGAATTATTAAAAATACAGTAGTACAAGAAGGGGAAAGAAAGAGTTTAAGTGACAAAGCTTTCATTAAGGATTCAACACTAGAAAGTACTAAAAATCCTAAACGCCGAATCGCAAAACATTGCGTAATGGCAGGATTGACATTCACGGGAATCATAGGGAGTAATCAACATCAGGTCACGCGCGGGTAAGTCCCTCAGGATCCAGTTCCTATCCCATTGTATTGAATGCACACTACGACGGCTTTACGACGCGTCTATAACCCCGGAATGGAGATTGCAAAATCGCCTCTTTTCCAAGTATGTAAGGACGAAGGCGTGAAATTTAGATTTCATGGTTCTACAGTCGTGATCTGGATACGTAATTATCACATTACATAACTTTTGTCAGAATTCAGATAATAAGAGTTAAGTTAGGAGCACTGGCGTAATCTAATAAGTTATTTTCGTTTATGTGGGAATGTAATTTAGAACTAAGAAAAGCGCGAGACACATTACTTTATATCTAATGTTCTAAAACAAAACTCATGCTTCACCTCCCAAAGTGCCATTTAGATACTAATGAATTGACAATTAATGTCTAAATCAAAGAACTTTAGAACGAGTTTTCCCTTAAGTTTAACTCAAGTAACTAACATTAAGGTTGTAAGATAGTTTCCATCGTTATAAAAGGGTCTAAATTCAATTCTCGACCATGTAGAAATTCATAAAATGTTATGTATCTCTTTTTAGTGTACATGTTTTGGTTACAAGTAGTACTTTCAATAAACCGAAGCCTACAGCAGCTACGAACGTTAAAATACATCAAAAATACATTTACCCCTAATATTCAAAAGTCGTGCTTCTAAAATACGGCGACTTAATATTTTCACTCCATATTGCCGCATTAGGAGCTTGCAAGTATTTGCCTTCAAAATTACGTTTCAATTGAGAGAAAATGGTGCAAGAGTAAGACCTGGATAATGGGAAATATCTAGATAAATTTATAACGGTAGTTATAGCATAAAACATTCAGAAGATAAACTACCAACTAGTTCTTTCCGTTTCAGTTTTTTCAGTTGAACAAGTGTTTGCATAAGATGATAAATAAGATAAGATGAAAATATAAATTGATGTGACCGAGCGAGATTTCGACAATTTGTGACGTCTACTTATTAAAACTTCAAAATTGCTTCGTTATTAAGGCTCGATAGCCATTTGCGCAATAGTCATGTACATATTTAACTTGCCTCAATAATAATAAAATTAACTTCGCAGCTTAGAGAACGAGCGAGGGATGAATGGAAATGCTGCCATTTTGGATTACAATAATACAGTAACAAGTTTTCCAATAATACATTTAAAAAATGTAAAGAGTCCGTAACTAATAACTGCCATTTCTACCAACATTTTCATAATTATTTCCACAGCATATTTTTTTCGTTTATTAATATGTTTGTTGCCTATCTTCCGCAAGAGCACATATAAATCTAGCAAGTTTAGGAGAACGCAAATAAGGAGCAGGCTGTAAGGGATCAGTGCAAACACCTTATCCCCTAAGATAAGGGTAGCATAATAACGGTGGGAGTAAGCTTCTTAGCCATAAATAAACTACCTCCAGCCCGTGAATAGAAAGGATAAAAAGACTCAGCGACGTATTATCGGGAAGGACATTAATTTTCTGCCTACTCAAATTGTGGAGTGTGTTGCAAGTGATAAGCGTAGAGGTGCAGGTGAATAAACGTAAAAAAATAGTAGATAGCAGACGAGTGTGCTGTGTTGAGCAGTGGCAGTAGCAGAATGGTAGAAACTCGACTCTCAGTCGAGTGTCCGGGGTTCGGGTCCCAGCCACGCACCACTGATTTTTCTAAAATTATGTGCGTATTAGAAGTTAATTATCATTGCATTACGGTGAAAACATCGTAAGGAAACCTACACACCTGAGTTCTTTAAAGTATAGTTCTCAAAAGATGTGTGAAGTTTACCAATTAGCACTTGGCCAGCGCGGTAGACTATGACCTGAAACTGTCTCAATCTGAAAGAAGACCCGTGGCCAGCAATGGGACAATAATGAGTCGACGGTACGCTGCTGTCTAAACATAAGTAGTCAATACCATTGTGCACTAGTTAGAAAAATTATTTAATGAGATTTAATTGTAGGATACACGTAATAGGTTGGAACGTGTCAT
>DWTU01002580.1:0-11308 GCA_018251515.1 Cecropterus confusis | reverse complement strand
GATATGCATTTAACATACTCGGTTACGTTGACCTGCACGGTGGAAAATCGACTCAGTTAATGCCGTTATCTATTTGTTTTTTTTTATCAGATGAGTAGCAATCGAGGATGCAGTTCACCAGATTGATTTCAGCGGCCCATTAGAACATATGTAGATTTCGAATTCAAGAGATATTGGACATATGTCAGAAACCCCACATACATCACAAATGCGTTGCTGCTCCATATAGATCACAAATGCGTTGCCTCATGTATAAGTGAGCCGGCAAGCACACCCTTACACCGAAACGGAAGAACTGCTTCACGCTAGAGATACGTGTGGCTATGGTACCTCCGTGGTCGAACTTAATACGTTCTACCTTGCATTATTATAATATAAAAACAAAAAACCTACTGCTTAAAATTGAAAGAGAACCGTATAATATTTCATACTAAAAGTATATTTCATGCTTGTAATACTTGTTTCTCTTTTCTGGTCGAAGGACACTGATTCTACCACATGGAAAAATATTTTTTATGGTATTTTGTTTGTTTATAGTACCCATGGCTTCGTACGTACCAACGTTCGTATATTGCTTAAGCAAACATAGTAATAACTTATTTTTGGGGGCAGCACCACGTCATTGTTTTTACATTGAACAGTTATAGATGCAAAGCGGTAATAGAGACATTTAACAAAAGATATTGTATCTCGTTTTTGTATCTGTTACATAAAAAGGCAAAAACAATATTTGAAGAGATAAAAGGTCTACTTGCAAATAAATAGACCACTTTGTTTATAGAATCTTAAAATATCATGATATTTTTTAAGTTCCAAATGGAGTATCCTAATAGAGTTGCCATCTTGGGAATTTGTTGAAATAAATAAACGATACAATCGAGCTTTAAAAAGCAATATATTTAAATCATTAAAATGGCACGTAAAGCCAAAATTACTGTTCTTTCCCGTTAAACCCTAATTACCCAAATTAATGATAAACGTAACAAACCAGTAAAGTCAAAATTACCAGATGGCAAAATCGCCTCAAAATACGATCAAACGGTCCAAAATAGGCGTTCTCAGTTGACATGGTGTGGCCCACGTAAATATTTCTGTCATTGCCCTATAAGTCGAAGATAATTCAACCGCGTCGGTAGCCGACCATTGTCTCTAGTTCGATCTTGCGTCAGCTGGGCGTTGAGCTCAGTCACGAAATTCTAAGCACGCGTATTTTGAGGAAAGCGCATTTGTTAGGATGGAAACTAAATGCAATTTAGATAAATGTCAATAAGCATTAATCATTAGCAAATGAAATTATGTTACTGATTTATCATTGTTTGCAACATTAACACTATTCGTAATAAGCAGCAAAAGCCGATAGAAATTAAGTTATTCCTTGCATGTATGTGTGGACTTGTGCCCACGAACACAATCACAAGCTGTGATTGTGTTCGTGAGCACAGCACATAAAAGTTTATTTTTTATCTTAGCAACTACTTGTCATAAAATCAAAATACGGTATTTTCACTTCATTGTTATCTATACTATACTATTTATAAAAATGAGATGTTGTGTGTTACTCAATCAGGCAAAAACCACTGGTCCGATATGAAATTTTGCATGGATGTAGTTTATTTAACTGATCAGTGTATAGGCTGCTTTTGATATCAATATTTTCCGCTATTTAAATGTGGCGACGATTTCAGTGACGTCACTGCACCCTTTGGTTTAAGACTAATTTTTCCATTTAAATGAAAAGAGAACGCTTAAAATTAGCAAACTTTGGATGGCATATACTAGGTTAACATTTAATTTTCTATCCAGAGGGTCCTTATCACTTTTCATGTACCTGCAATGGTTAGCGAGTAAAACTATTTTTTTTGTCAAGTAGCGAAGCACAGGTGCTTCAGCCAGTAACATATAAATATGTAGGTGTGGCAGTACCGTCAGTCTATCCACGAATAATTCTACCACCTTTCGTTACACAATATATTCAAAGTGGTCGCATGTTGTTAGTTCCCAAGGACCGGAGAAGTCAGTCGTGCAGTGATAAAATTCAAAAGCCATACCTTATTCACCCTAAGTTAATTCTGAATTGGTAATTTCTATCAGATGGAATAAAATTACTATATTTGCTTAAGAATCCCCGTTCCAATTTCAAACTTAAAGCCACCGTGGAATTTAATTGGTTATTCGAAGCGTTGCAAGCCTTGAGATCAGAATTATTGCGAATACATTTTTCAATTTTGTTTCGCTTTTATACGTTAAAAAAGTTAATTAAGAAGATCAATTCCACTTATATTTCATTTAAATAAATGCCTTTCCTTTCCCCTGTAATGGATGATTATCATTCATACGACACAATTAAAGGACGGTTCACTCCTTTAAGGTCTGAAAATAATGCGAAACCCCATTAACGAGACATATTATAAACCAATATCGGTTAACTGTTAAAACTAATGACCCATTTATCTAAACCCCATAATATTCAATCAGAAGTAGAGTCGTGAGTGCAGACTTTCATAATGAACCACGTAATCAGGAGTTAGAATTTATTTAATTTCTTCCCGAACGAGCACACAGTGAATAACTACCGTTGTTCACAAAGAATGGTCCACTGAGTAAGAGAATCAAATCTGACCTTTAGGGCGTTGCAGTAAGAGCTCAGAAAGTACCAACAATGCACAACGTCGTGATTCTAAACTAATTATCCAATTTGTCATCCCGTGGTTCGTGCACCTTATACAAAACAGCTGCGCTATCCAACTTACGTGGTCCACAGCTTGTCTAAATTCTCAGAGCTGTCACATCAGATAAATTAGGCCCACCGTCCTACTTTCAAAGGCTATTTTGGGCCCGGCAGCAACATTCCTCAGTGCGTTTGATTTGAACAATACCTTTCCGTAACCAACTGTGACGTCTAATGATTTAAGACCACAGCTTTACTTAATTAAGTTATAAAGTGACAAATAAGCGTGAAGTCTGCATTCTGCCCTTTATTTTCCCGATTCGTTCACTGACATTATCGATTTCAACCAATCCATCTATCGTTAGACATTATTAGTTAATGGGCCAAGTGACGCAGCACACGTACTCGTATATTCTAGGCACAGATACTATCATATTTATATAATTTATATTTAAAAAAAAACGCCAAAGCGACTCTGCAATCCACCTGATAATAAGAGGTCACTGTCACCTGCGGTTGTAATCAATCCCGATTAGGGTTGGGATTCCTCCTAGCATTAGCCACAGGTAAATTGTTACCCCTGAGGAAAACATCGTGAGTCCTTACCGACACTTTAAACCAAATAGTATATAAGATCTTTAATAAGGTTGAAATAGGTATGAGTGACGGCGGTGACGCCGCAGTCAAGTCACGATGAATTTTACACGTATCGACACAATTAAACCACTGTAACCATAAGTATACGCATACATCATATCACTAATGTAAATAACAAACAAAATGTAAAGAAATAAACCAGCAGATAACAGATCAGTGCTTGCAATGTTTATTCTCTTGTTCATCATCTTAATATTACATCTAGTTAACTTAAAGTACCGACACGCCTCTGCATTCTCTTAGTAAGATCTTAATGCCTATGACAGTTACTTCAGAAGTAAATCTTACGTGTCAGCATGACCTCACCCAACTATGCGATATTAAACTGTCGGAATAAGCGTTTCCTCCACAAAACATGAATAAATAGTATAGTTTGTAAAATGAGCATCTTTTCCGACAAGCTAATTCCCTTTTGCTTTTAGTGAACCGTTTAGATATGTGAAATATCAAATTTTAACTACAACAAATATGCTGTTTAAGCAAGCGTGTTTCTCCGTAGTCTAGTGGGCCATAAAAGATATCTTAAGTATCGTAACGATGATAGCCTTACGCATAGAGCGCGCATAGCTAACCTGAATAAGAATATGTCGCTTCTACATTTTGACGAAATTATAAATTCTATGATACAAAAATCAACTCCTGTTTAATAAAGTGTGTTCCAAAAAATTACTTTGAAGAAAAATATGAAGTGACCAATTACAATATAAGCAGCACTTAAATCAACTACAATTTCAATTATAACTGACAGGTCTGGTGATGTAAAGCTTAGTTAATATTTGTATTTTTGTTAATAAACAATGAAGTAACAATTCAATTGATATTTGAGATAAGGTCAAAATTTGAAAGTTTTCGATCAAATAGTACATATTTGATCGAATATTTATATGGTAAAATTAAATACTAAAAAACCTGCTGTAAATATGACAAAAATATGTAGAAGATTTTTTATAAGCAAAGCATCATGATCTTATAGCGTTAAATGATATGGTCTTTGTTACAGAAATAATAATGAAAAGTACATCCCTGCCAGCCTACCGTACCTACATAAAAAGGGTTCACATTCTTTTTGCTCACAGCTTTTGATGTTATCTGTACGTCGGGAACCGACGTAAATGAAGATTTGTAGACTCGCTACTCTCCGATACTATCGAATGAATTATAATACTCTAATACATTATTGTAATACAAACGTATTTTGCGCAAAGTAATATTTTCAATGTACACCATATTTTAAAGTACCTGTACCCGCGTTTCAACTACATATGATATTTTTTAATTCTTAACTATAACCTTTGATACAATATATGGATTTTAAATTTAATGAAAAAATCGGCCATTTGCGAGTCGAATTCGCGCTCGAAGGATTCCGTATCCGTATTTGATATGAATTAAGTTTATATTTACAAAAATATATATGTGATGTAACTACTAAGTTTCTCCAGAATTTTTCCTTTATATGTGCTATAAAACATTGATTCATGCCAAATTTGTAGATTCTAGGTCGATTGGAAGTACCCTTTAGGTTTTGATTCCCTTGCGAGTAGTTGCGAGTTTGAAAATATACGGCTTAAATTGCTGTTTCTTTTGATTGCGTTGACATTGAGTTTTAATTCTGTTACAGCTTAAAGGTATTAAAGACCTGAGTATTTGATATGAATTTCAATTGAATACCTCTACACGTTCATGAGGAAAGGGGTAGTAACTTTAAAATTATTAAAAATATTTTTATATGAAGTAACTAAAAATTTACGGTTTCCGCAATTTTTCCTTTATTTGTGCTATAAGATATTGCTTCGTAATAAATTTCAAGATTCTGAGTTCAAGGGAAGTACCCCGTAGGTTTTGATTCCGTTGCAAGTTTCGAAAATTTGCGGCATAAACGGCTATATCTTTTGATTGCGTTGGCTTAGAGGGTTGATTTTCATGATTTTGATGATCACAGCTACAAGGGACAGTAGACCTGTGTATTTGATATAAATGTCAGCTTGATACTTCCACGCGGTCCTGAAACGGACGGACGGACAACAAAGTTTTATTGCTCAGGTTGTAGGGTTCCGGTTTTTTCCTTTCGAGGTACAGAATCCTAAAAAGACTAAATTTTAAATAACGACACGCACTATAATTATATCAAAAGATATCAATCCTTTTAATTGAAATTCAGTGGTTTTGCATGCGATTGCAAACAAACAGACAATGGTGAACAATGATAGCAATTTCTATTTTTACTTATTCCAGCTACCCAATTTTTTTTTGCAAATATATATCATGCGAGGTACAGACGAGACTTTCATTATTATTATATTTAGGGATAACACAGTCCTAGGTTAAATTATGAGAGAAAATGTAATTTATGCAAATATTATATGTACCTACTTCAATGGGCAAAGGGACACTGAAGTCTAGAGGATTATTACAGCAACAGCTTAGCAGGTCTCACAATTTTATAACGATAATAGGTAAAGGATATAGGTATTTTCCTAGAGTTCCTAATGAGCGCTTTATATCGTAAAAAAACTGTATATAGTATCGATATCAAATACATATAACTGTTAGCAGAATATCATTTCTAAAGATGAATTATATTAAATAACAATCTGTATTCTTCTCCGTGTACAGGTTAAGTATAGTATAAGCAGGTACATTATGAAGCTAACGAGCTACTAACCTAACCTAACACTTCTAATAAAAACTAAGAAAAGAAACAGTACAAGGAATGTTGAAAGCGATCACGAAATCTGAAACTTTTGAAGTCAGTCCAAATACGGCACAGTATGGAATGGAGCCGCTTATTAGATCAGCCATATTTGGTGAAATTAATCCTTGGTGTCTGGTCATAATGACGTAAGGGTGAAACTGATCAGGATTTGCGAGTAATGTATGAATTATAAAACTACATTACTTTACAGCTATGATATCCTGGTAGTATGAAATCTTTAGTCACATTCCACCTTTATGTCACAGCTAAAACCGGCCGCTGTAGCTCTGTCAGATATTATCATTATTAATTTCGGTATACAAGTAAAATAAAAAGTATGTGAAGTGCTCTATACCAAGTTGTGTCAAATTTCAAGTCCATCGACCGACTATTTTACCAGTTGCGGATACAACCAGTGCAAATAGTTTGTAAATAGTGCTAAGTTCACGTTGATGGTGAGGGTAAAAATAAAATGCGTACTTTCATAATCTAGTCATTTAAACCCCCTACAAAAACCTTATACTCAATTATCAATGTCCGACCGAAGGTCTATTTTTGGCCGAAGCTGTAGCCGAAACCGAAGCCGAAGGTTCAAAAACCATAAGAAATTCAGTAAAAAATTGGCTAAAGGAGCTTGATTTTTTTAAACGATTTTTATTTTTGTAGATATAAGATGTATGTTGATTGCATATAAATAATTTCTAAAACTAATTTGCTATTCTTAAATCATAGCAATTCAAATAATGTGAATTTCATCACACCTGGCGACGCAACGCCACAATGGAGTTTTTGGCGATCCTTTCACGTCACCAACTCCATCGCAATATCGAGTATTCGTTATAAATCGTTCAATATAGACACTTGCTATAGAACCTTCGGCTTCGGCCAAAACTTCGACTCATTTTGACCGAAGCTGACGGTGGATTTTTTGGCCGAAGGTGACCGAAGCCGAAGCCGAAGCTTCGATCGGACACTAACAATTATTCAAATAAAAATAAAAATCTGAATTCCTCATTTAAATTTCTACCTGAACAAATATCGAACCCGGAACCCTTTACAGCGGCCGGTACGGTGCGGTTACGCTGTGAACGAAATTAAATTTGATCTCCAATGTAAGTCGTAACCCACCTTAATATTTCTACGCCCCAAGCGTTGTCTATGGCTTGGTAAACTACAGTTTCCTAAGTTCAGATCAAAATGATTAATATTTGTCTCGGTAGTAGCTTGTAATTTTCTTCTTATCGTTTATATAATTGTGTGCAGTTTATCTTATAAACGACGGATCCCTTGTCTTATTCATTGCTTCGAAATACACAAGGATAACAAGTAAGGTAATAAATTTAATAAAACATGTAACTGTTAAAATATTCCCAGCGATGAAGGTAATATATTTATATACACTTGAAATTGATGTAGTAAACAAGAATGCAGCCTATCTAAAGCAACACTGACGCCTATAAACATCTGTATTTAATTCTTAATATGCTTCGAGTTTAAACTCATTTTTAATGTGGATGTTATCTATTTTGAAGACTAGTTGAAATGCCTCACGCCAAGTGTTTCGAAATTACAAAAGTCACATATAAAAGTACTGTTTTTACACAAAAAATGCAGTTTAACCACTGAACCGTTTACCACCTTAAAATAAATGAATTGTGTTAAATATCGCAAAAATAAGCAAATAAACTTACCCACCAAGTAACAGTTTTTATATCGTTGACAGATATAATAAACCCAATTAAAACTTATGAATACTCATAGGCCAGCTACAAAGGTCAACGAGATTTGATTTCGCACTTGGCATTCCGACCATCTATTATCAGAACCATCCGTCACTACAAATAAGTCAACATTCCTATTACTATTTAAATTTATTTGCATCTTATTACCACGTATAGTTCTCTACGCTTGAATGTTATGTCAAGACTATCAACTGCCCTTGTTCTATATCGCATGCGTGTTTGATCTCATTATAAGAACACAATTGTAACTTATTGTACAGTAATGTCATGGATATGTTCTGTAACAAACTTTATTTTGTTAACATATTGCGTACATAAATCCTTTTTTATTAAAACGGTTTTCATTTTTGCAGCGAACGAGCTAACTCCTTTGGCCCGGATGTCACAAAGAATTATAAAAACAAATTTATAATTAAATATATGTAACTACAAGATGTCGTCTGCGACTTCGTATACATAGGCTATAATATAATTTAAACATTCAACCCCCTATCTAATCCCTAAGGAGTGGTATATCTAAGTATTCATTCTATGAGCCTACATCTTAGTCCAAATTACATGAACTCGGTTACGTACGTAGTTAGTACAATTCCGCTTTTGTATATGAGACTATATAAGTAGTTAATATAAATTTTGTTGTTCTCTTATATGCAGTTATCACGTGTCAAATCAACATTTACACATTTAGTTTAAACATATACATTGCTATTGTAGTTCATTATTTTAAAGAGGAACAAAAGTAGTGAACCCAATTCACTCAATCCGTAACACCTAGCCTCGATAATAAAACACTCAAAACCCTTACATTTATCTTACCATTTGAACGTATGAATGTAAGACCATACCACGAGCACAACGATTAATAACTGGTTGAAATATTTATTCCACGGCATCCGTTTGCGTCTTCACACGATCGGCATCCACACCTATAATTTTCCTCAGCCATTAGTGATCGTATTGATAAAAAGCTGGCTTTATGGTCCCATATTTCATAACTTTATCTGCAATTCTTTAGCTGCGTCTCTTAAATTGGCTGTTGCTTTGCTTGAAGCTCGTATCGAACGAAATCATTTTAACAAAGTCGTTTTATTATCGCAGCAGGGTTTAAAGCCACCTCTTTAGTGTATTCAGTTTAATTTTTATATAAACAGGTATTGGTATTACTTCATTAACTTGCGAGAGCATTTTGAAAAGAGATGACACAAAAAGAAAAGAGTTAAATAGTAAAAAGTTGCATTGCGATTTGTTTTTAAATTACATGTATTATACAGCATAAAAATATTTTTATAAATAAAATATAATAATCATAGTAGAAGGAATTTAAAGAAAAGGTACATAGCCACGTAATGAGAAAACAAGTCATACTAAGACCCATGCCGTTGGGAACCACAATGTGTTTGGGAACTCATGACGTTGGGTTTTCAGTTGACAATTATTTTTAAATAGGAAATTAGATCTCATGTTATTTAACTCATTCGTAATAGCCATCAAAAAGTTCTTTATGTTTTTAGGATGAGTTTTAAATTGGTGTAGGTGTTTGATTTTGATGTTATATTTATAAACAGTAACTACCTACAACTAGTTTTAAGATTAGGCTGTACAAGTTAAAACCTTAAAATGTTGCAATAAATACTGATTTCCATTTTCCTAAGCCTCCATCCTCCATCCTCATTTACACAATTCGGTATATTTAATTGCACTTCTGTTTTATACTTATGCTATGCTGGCTATGCTACTTAAGTTTGGAAATGGCAAATATGATTTTGCATACCTAATAACTTGAAAATTATTTCTATATAGTAAATATTGTACGAATCGTCCGAAGTTCACTTTAAAACATACATAAAAAATAAAGACCAATTTAATGTACTTTTATGTTTGGGTTAAGTTGGGTAACTGGTAGAAATCAATGTACCTACTCGGGTAACTCCTTGATATTTAAATATGATTCTCAAGGTCCTAGTACAAATATTTGTTAAGCTATCAACAAACTGCTCCAAGAATGTATGTAGGCGTTTTCCGCTAAACAAGTTTCGCCAGAATTATTACAACCATTCCCAATATACGATGTTATCTTAATCATAGTTTCATCTTAAGTCTTAATTAACGTTAAATGACATTTGTCGTCGTAATTAATGAAATGACATTTAAGAATATACATATTTTTTAATTTTACCGTGCCTCTATGTGTCGTAGTGTCATTTGAATGTTGCCAAGTTCAGTCCCCAGACAAACAGGTATAACTCTCCCAAAACTGGGTGTTTATTTGCGCGTGTGCGGGCATGCTTGCGTGTGAGTGTTTAAATGTTATTATTTTAGTTTACTTTACTACTTCACCCTCTATTCAAAGTGATATTTGGTAGGAATAACAACTATAAATATGAGAAACTTTGATGACAATTAAGTACCTATAGAGTAGAGTGATGACGACCCGCGTGACGGAGCGGTCACCATACCAGTCTGACACGCAGTGGGTTCCGGGTTCGATCTCCGGCCAGACAGACATCTGAATGATGAATTTAGATTTCTGTTCTGAGTATTTATGTATTCGTCTTTGTTTGTGTCCATGGTACCCACAACACAGGAGAAAATCCTGGTATGGGGCTATGAGTGTAGAAAGCGTTAGTAGCGTTATTGTTATTATACATAGAAATCTGCGTAGATACTGTTTGAAATGATCAAATGTTTAAGTTTGGAATGTACATATACCCTAACGACCAAACTAATTCCCATTAACCGATGTTCACTTACTATCATTTGCTCGCTTTCATGTAAGTTAGGAAAATCCACAATCAAAGTTTGTTTGATATTGGAAATTAATTTGCTTACTGGAGAGTGACCTCTATTGAACATATTGATTTGAATGAAAATAAGCACTCTGCCAAAAACCCACCCACCTCTCTCCTAACGATTATAAATAAAACTAGTTAAAAACCTGGCTTCGCTTGGTTGAAATGTGTCGCATACATAATCTGTTCAAAATACAGGTAGACACCGTAGATATTTTTATAGATATTTTTGTAGTTATAATCAACTAAAAGGTGTTAAACCTTAGACTTAGAAACAGGTACTTGTAAAAGTTGCCAGTTCGGTAGACGCAACCACTTGTAGTAGCTAGTTTACAGTTATACCTGTCCCAGTGCTAGCGACACCCAAATTGAAATTCCGAGTATATTTATACGAACCTACACACGTTCTCAACAGCGTGATGCTAAAATGCGAGGTAAAATTTTGTAACGCCCTCTAGTATAAAATATCAAAAGTATGTAAGGTTAATACCGCCGCTAGATGGAAGTTTATCGTATTGTCACGTGAAGCGACTTTAAGGAATTCAAGATGGCATCCGAGTTATCAATATGGTGACTATTGATATGGTACTTTGCAGTATTAGAATTTAACAAAATACTCGACAATTCGAATTTTGCGGATATATGTATGTTGTCGACTCGAAATCAATATTTTTTATATTATACTAGCAGTTCCCGCGACTTCGTTCGCGCAGACTATAATATAATCTATCCATTACACTTTCGAGATCCACTACTG
>DWTU01002579.1:0-11310 GCA_018251515.1 Cecropterus confusis | reverse complement strand
TTCCATTACCGTCACCTTTCTATCTGAAAGAATTATAATAGCGCAACCTGCGCTCGAGCAGTGGAGTTTTCGTAACAGAATGATTTACGTCCTGGGGCTAGTTAATTGTATTTTTCACCCAAAAAACGCTATGCATTATCTTCTAGCGGTCGACAGGTAACAAATCTTGCTTTTCAAATATTATTACTCATCGTATTCGATTTGGGAGCGAGCGAACCCGCTACGAAAGCTACATCGCCACCTACTCGGCGTCCCGCGACTCACAATATTCTTTGGTCCCCCAAACTTTAATCAAATGCGACACATATTCATCTATTCATCTCTGTCGCACGCGTAGCGATTAGACGACGGTTGTCTACTGCCGTCTCGGACTACTAAAATAGACTTTGCCCAAGCGCAATACTCGTGTCAAAAGTTTTGTGTAGAGTCAGTAATGGCTTACGAAATTTTCCCCTACCTCGGGACTTTTTTGTACAGTCGATCTGGCGTATTAGGGTCGTGGAGTTGTGTTAGTTAAAAATTGAATAGATCGCGATGTCGTGCTTATTGTAACATAAGTTTTTATACGATAGCCGGCAGATGCCTTCTCGCTAGGTGCGCTCAGAACTCGATTCTGTTATAGTATGGACAACAGTGTCAGTTGTAAATAAGGATTTGTATAGACCATACGTATCGAACACGTGAATGCAGTGCGAGCTTTATTGCTGTTCCTAATTGTTTTTCGAATCAAGTGATCTAATAAGAACCTTAGCGGAACGCATGCAATGTATGTGTTGTGATATTGAAGATTGATTTTTTATGTGTCTGTGTTAATACGGATGAGTGATTAGAAGATAATAGTAAGCAAGTTTTTATTTATTGTAAGTATTATTGAGTACCAACGTTCTCAATTGTTTTAAAACCTACTACAGACAACTTTATTATATTGTAATTTTTTTTAATTATTTTATTATCGCAACATGTATCTATGTTAATTATCAGAATTTTTGCAGGTATTTAAAACTTTTTTTTAATTAGTAAATAATTATACGTTACTGAATATTGTACCTGTAATATTCAATGTAAATTAGAACAAATACATTATTAAAAAAAGTGAAAAATTCACCTGCACGGTCATAATTTGCGGTCCATAGCCTAATTATCTGCTCTATTCAAAGTCTAAACATGCCGCAACAATTTTATTTTCCATTACCGTCACCTTTCTATCTGAAAGAATTATAATAGCGCAACCTGCGCTCGAGCAGTGGAGTTTTCGTAACAAAATGATTTACGTCCTGGGGCTTAATATATTATTAATCACGGTTATTTTTTTTAAATAACCTATTACCTACCACATTTGTGTTGTTTTACATTTGTTACCTACCTACTGTATGTAAAACCTTCGGTGAATATCTTATACATGTAACTTAATTTAAGTATATTTAATTTATTAATTTTTAACAATTTTTGCCAAATTATAATCATATGTCATAAAAAGTCATATTGTCTTTGTATTTAGGTTGGTAAAAAAGTAACTATTATATTCGTTATGATTTTTTAATTAAATTAAAAAATCAAAAGCCGGTAAGTGTTTAGTGTCCTAAGCCCGGTAAGCAGCGCCCATGTAAGTGCCCATGGGTGGCAGCACATAACTATATGTAACAGACCCTGAAAAGAATTGAAATAATACCTAAGGTTGGCATATAGTATCAAACTATGCTATCATACGGTCATAGATATGGTACAAAAATGGAGCTATTTGCTCTAGTTATTATTTTTTACGACTGAAACAACTTATCTTTTCACTAGTTGATTAAACGTGCAACAAAGTAATGTTTTAATTTTATTTCGTTTTATAGTAAATGATATTTTGTTAATAACAATAAAAGAAAAGAGGCATAGCGGCTCAAGTCAAACTCTTTAAAGATCGAGTTGGAATGTATCGAGATAAAGGATGTCATCCGGAATCTCGGACCTAAAAGCAAATGCGACCATACGTCTCGGTTTGGGTGGGATAGTCCCACTTTCGACTTCTGTGGCCCGTATCCTCATCGAAAGAAAAAGCGTCAGAAATTTTCCGCTTTCGCGTACCTACATGCATAATGTATTTTATGAAATTTAAGTAGCAAAAGGCACAGATATCAAATGAAATCAAGTACATATTTGCTTAATAACTCAACTCCACTATTACAGTTTGATACATATTAACGACATTGACAATCATAAAACAACTGCTTAAATGATACGATAATAAACATCACGTGGATACTCTCCATTCTTTGAGAATAGTGAAAGCAGGAATAATTATGTTTTTTTAAATAATATTTCGCAAGCGTCCAGCTTTGATGAAAAAATAAATGGTTACGTTACTAAGCCAAAATCCACCGTGAATACCCCATCAACCGATACCCACCCTAATTTTCTACAAAATAAAGCTCAATATACGCAAGCAGAGGGAAGGAGTTAGGTTTTCATTTTTTTTATTATAAGGACCGGTACCAAAGTTTTGACCTAGCTTTTGGAATTCATAAATTCAAAGCCTCTTTCTCAGTTTTATTTCTACGAATTTGTTTCAAACTTATTATTTATTTTGCCTATAGAAACAAACTTTCCTATAAGCGCACAAAATCTATAATTTAATTTAAGATTTTAAATAAATATAAAATATAATTTGGGTAATTTTGGTGTTTGGAACATTAAGTGAGTTACTGATAATTATGTATGTCCGAAATATCGGGCTTAGATTATTTATATTTAGTTCATGAATTTGTATTCTAAAACGAAGCGGTTGTTTGATACCTAGAAGCATGGGTCTATAATGTATATTTATTACCCTAAAATGCAATTGTTTTAATAAAATGTATGTAACAAATTAGCAGCGTGGTACACTTAGTATATCAATAAATTTCTCGGCTTGCTCTTATAGGAACTAAAATGATCGCCTCATAAATGTATGTCAGTCGGCATTTATACCCAACCACGGAAATATAAAAACTGCTCCACGCTAGAAACATTTAATACGAAAAAATTTTAGCCAACTTTTTCTAGAGCATGTCGAACGTTCTCGTGATATTATTTTCGTACATTCAACACAATTATTCGTGTTTTATGACGTCACACAAGACTGACATTCACTTAAGATTCTCTTACGTTTTACCATTTCCCCAGCAAATACAATTTGAAATAAAACCACGAGTACAATATTTCCTACCTGAACAGAATTCAGCGCTTTTATCACTTAGCTATTTTCTTCAGCGACTTCCTCAGATAGCGAAGGCTTTCTCAGCCGAGGAAATGAAATTCTTATCGTGCCTGTGGAAAGAAGCTCACTTCTTTCTTATCCGTGCAGGAAATAAATAGGGGGAAACACCCGCGCCACTTGCAATAACCCACATCTGATTGCTCGAATCACACCAAAGCTTGGGCTCAATCGAAAATCGTAGGAAATGTTTTGGGGTGAGTCAATTTAAGAATCAAGAAACCCTATAAGTCTATATGTTATTTAGTTGAAAATAACGAGTGATTCTTTAAAGATTCAATCAAACTTTTAGATTTTTAAGTCTGCATAATAGTTACCAACGAATTGTTCTATCAAAAAAAGAAGTAGTTGACAGGTAAGAGAGATTAGATATTTTTACTCTATTAATGTACAGCAAATGTAGTGCTGTTTTACACCAAAATTACTTATGTCCGTTATAATTAAGTATCATTTTCAGAGAAATATATAATCACGAATGAAATAAATATTAAATTTGGGAAAATAAACATACAGTTGGTTATAAAGGCTGATTGAATAACGTAAACACTTTATGAAAACATTGATAAATTTTATTGTCATTATGCATATTCACGGCGTGGTTTTACGTTCGAAATCACAGAACGAGCTTAAAAACTTTCAACAATGATGTCCCCTTTTTCATTCTGACGCTACAGAAAATTTACGATCGGTCCGCGGGCGAACATTGCGTTGCGTGCCTGATGTTTCTAAAAATGTGTCAAACTTTTTACAAACTTCTTTCATTTAGCTGTGTCCGGCCTTCCACTGTAGCCTTGTGAGATCTCTCTCTATTGTTCGTTTTTTAGTCTCTATTGAAATGTCGCCAGGATAAGGATTTTGAGCAACATCGAAAATGCTGGACGCAATATAATGAAATTTCTCCTTTCTCTTTAACAAAGAAATTACACGGATTGCTTCTTTTAAAATCACGAGACAATATAAATTAATGGTAACAATAGTTTCAAGTCCGTAAATTATTTATGGCTCAGAAAAAGAAATTTATTTACGAGGTTTATTTTAACGCATCTATAGATTCTTACTTTCAGACTGAAACAATGAAATTATCGGATATATAAAAAATAATGTTTCGTGACATCATGTACATAGATATGTACCTACTTTTACATTAAGTTGTGTAATTCATTCCATTATTTTAGAACTACCTAAGTTTGTTTTGTCCTCGGGTAGTATGTAAACACAAAACGTGCTTTGAAAGGCAAGTTATATGAATCAAGATTAGGTTAAACACCTAATGCCAATAAATCACTTGTTCTCGAATCTAATATCTATCAAATAAATAAAACAACAACTTATTAAAATCCCTCATAACAAAACGTACATATGACAATATATCAGTATGCAGTCGATATTTGCATAATCGGTTTATTTCAAAATTTATACTTAAAGTGTCCCACTCCAAACCAGTATTAGGTTTTGTTTGTACCGTCTTTTCTTCACGGTTCACAGTTTTTGGTTATCCTTGGTGTTTTTATTATGACGTACAATTTATACCTTTATTCTCAAATATGAAGAAAAATTACTAATATAATATGTTAATATTTCATTTAGAGACGTGCAAACAAGACAATAATAATTATAATTTATTGCTCAAAACATTTAAAATTTATTATTATGTGTCGTTATCACACCTTATTTTGGTATATATTTTTGTTATGAGTAGGTAACAATTAATAAAGCAATGTGTTTGAAATTATAATGACTAGGTATTTTGACGACGCTCTACCAAGTCGCAAGCAAAATTTTGCGAATTTTATCGAAGTTCTTTTAATGTATTTGTTGTAATCAGTAGTATAGGGAGTAAGAAAAATATAAATTATACAATGTAAAAATATAAATTATACAATGTTATGTAATAATTGTAAAATGAAGTTATTCGTTTGAAAAATGTGTGGAAAAATATTTTATAAGCTGATATTTGAACTTACAAAATACAGGCAAATTAATGTTAGGTATATTAATTTGTTTCATTATTAATTTCTGTAGATTCCAAAACAAGATTAACATTCTTATTTATTATTATCATTTCGCGTACTTGTAGTCGTTGTAGGTAACTTCTTGACATGAATACCTATGAATATTATAATAGTTTTTGTAGGTAATTAAATTTGAAATAAATAGTAGCATTGTCTAGTTTATAAAAGATTAAAATACCAACATTAAATTCTCAAAGGATACGTAATATCTTAATGTTATCTCTCTTATACTAAAATAATCAAATTAATTGAATAATTGAAGTTACTAGCTCCACAGCTTTATTCATTATTCATAACATAGCAGATTATATTTTCATTCAATGTGACGTGATAACGTGGCGACCCACGTGGCGGAGCGGTCACCATACTGGTCTGACACGCAATAGGTCCCGGGTTCGATTCCCGGCCAGACAGATATCTGAATGAAGAGTTTAGATTTCTGTTCTGGGTCTGGGTGGTTGTGTATTCGTCTTTGCCTGTCCATGGCACCCACGACACAGGAGAAAATCCTACTTTGGGGCTATGAGTGTAAAAAGCGTTTATGTTATGTTATGTTTATTTAAAGGGTAGAATTCGTGATACGACTCCGGAGTCATCTTCGCTACACTTATTTCTGTACTCAGAAATATTAAGCATTACTACGTTGGTTTTGAGACACTAAGGCAGAGATTTCAAATGAAGTTGATCACAAGTAATGTTTATTAATGGCATGGACCTCTATTTTATTAAAAAAAAAGACAGTTATTGAGTAAATAAGTACAAAAATAGAACATGCAAATGCAATCTCACTCAGGCGGCGTTGCGGGAAAATGTTACTCATAAATCTGTTGAAATTTGTGAGCTTTAACTAACATTTAATTATAATGGCATTCCCTAGACAAAATGTTGCTTTTGCTAATTGATATACCTAGTTTCGATGTTTTACTGTATTTATTTTAATAATGAGCATCCAATTTTATAATCAGTAGGTATCAACTATTATGCAAAAAGATAAAAGCGTGGGTATTAAATTAAGTTGGATTAAAGCTTATTCTGGCATCCGATTAGATATTGGGCACGACACATCTGAGTTCGACAGGTTTATGTGTTACCGAAGCAATAAACAGTTGAGAAAAATAGCCAGTGGACACTTCGAACTATGGGGAACTAAAACACGTGTCATAAAATAGTTGTGTCGTATTAGTGTCTCCATAAGTGGAAATACCGAATTCACAGCGGCGTCGTATGCTAATTATATAAAATCCACACAAACGTATTTTTTAAGATACCCAGCTAGTTCAAATTACGCTCGATTCGAATTTCAAATTTAGAGATGCGTGGGCGCACAAGAATTAGTTGGTATTTGGGGGACATTCTTCACCACAGTCGAGAAAAGATGCACGAATAAATTAAGAAACTTGTACACTTGCTATGGAAACTATGAATATTTTTAAAACTGTTCATTAGTTCTGTTTTGAAAGGCACTAAGATAAGAATATGGACAATCAGACCTAGAACATAATTTAAATGCCGATTGAGATTGTTGATAACAATAACCTTATATAAATAAATAAAATTTGGTCGATAAGAGAATATTAACAATAGTTTATCGCAATTTGAATGAAATATCTGTTTGTATGTAACGGTAACGTTAAACTGATGTTGGCGAACTCTAATGCAAAGATAGATTGTTTTACAGAGAAGGACAATAAGTACTTAATCTTTTAAATATTTAGAGTAAACGATACCGTTCGTCGTATACCTCGTAGATCGTATACAAAAGTAAACCAACGTAATTATTTTCTTATAAATCGATGTATCTATAAAAGAGAGAAGAGATAGAATAAAAAAATAGCTTGAATTTAACTCGCGCGCAGTGTAGCATGTGGGTTAGAGAGATTGAAATCACCCGTAAACGTAGGTAGGCAGAGATTTATAGTTTTTTCTAATATAAATTTCGCTTTGCATGTCGAATTCTGTAACTAATGAGGTCCCGTTACTACTTACTTGTAGATGTATCCGAGACTTAAATCAAAACGACACCGCGAGGTATTTAATTAATTAGAAGGATATAAACGAGCTACTACGACATTTATTTCAGTACATAGTCGTAGGCATGTTCATATCATACTGTCAATTAAATTTGAATTGTTGGTTCTGAAAACAACCTCTATCTCGTTAAGTCATATTTTAGTGATTTTAAATCGATTTGTTTTACATCATTAATTTATGTACTACTGTCCTACTACAGGCAAGGATTTACAAAAAAAATAATGTACCTAATAAATGTAAAACATAATATTTTATTGATTATTTTTAATTTTTTAGTTTTAAGGTGTGTGCTTATTTGTCTATGCGAATAAATTATGAATCTGATTCTAATTTTAAAGGAGTTTTCATCACAAGTCCGCAACAAAAAGTGCCTTTTGCTATTTCTTCTTATGTTTTTAAACTAATCTTTGAACACGAATGCTTGATAATACTAATGGGAGAATCTGATTTCCGAATTTTGGGAATCCAATCCAAGGCAAATAAAAAACAAACCCGAGCGTTACCTGAGCATCTATGTATTGATAAGGGTTTAAGAGCAGTAGGTACATAACGCAGCTGCTCTGACAGCTTTTAGATCGCCCCTTGCCGCGCCCCCAAATTGAGACCCGAATTAGTAATGGTTACCAAATTGCTTTTTAATTTCTAACCGGTTATTACTTTTACTAAACGTGTTATAATATTTTTTGTCCAGCGCGTTTTTGAAATAAATCCATACAAACCTACAGCGCAATGTTTCTGTTTAATAACATGACTACTATAATATACAGCACTAATATTCCTATCCTTTCCTATTTTATTTTAATAACGCGAGATATAATACGTACTGTATTACATACGAATAATTCACTATTTACTATTTCTGTAACCTTGTTCACTAAGAACAATCTACACTAACTATCAATGTATATGAACCTCGAACATAGGCATTTATACTAAAAAAACAAAGGTCGGTTAAATATTGAGTTACAAGTAACAAGAAGAGTCGGACATTGAGAAATCTTTCATCTGATCGCCATGGGTACGCAGTTATTCATTGTGTTATTTTTAGTTTTTTTGTGTCGAGCGCAGGGCGCGGCCCGTCCCTAGCTGCGAGATTCGTGGCCCAACCCTAATTTTAATGGCTGCTTCGTCAGTTCCGGCTCACTTAGTATGGAGTAGGCTTTTTAAACGTGCACTGTATTGTTATTATATTACTACCATGAGATAAATACGAATCTTTATCCTTCCTTAAATATTGTTCAGAAACAATGGTGTTAGATTATATCCAATTTTTTATTTTTTTTTATTTTTTTTTATATAAAAAAAAATAACATTGATATGCACTTAGTTTAAATCGACTGTAAAAAATATTTTTTTAAATCAATATCAATACTTACTTGAAGGTGTCGAAAAATCGGTACACGTATCTCTTAAACCGTTTGTCGTAGTAGCTACTATTAATACCTATACAAAATAAAAAGGTTCCAGTGGTACATAAACTGATGGTAATTTCTTTTTTGTCTTTAGCATTCATTAATCAATAAGCACTGAAAGGCATACATTAGATTTTTTGAGCCAGTAACGAGAGCCCAACGACGTGTCAATGGGAAATACAACACGTTAGGCGTGACTAATTGCCGTAATTATACTGCAATAAATCATTCACTTATGGTTACGTTTTAGCGACCTATCTATTAAGAGAATCTTAACTCTTTTTGACGTTTATTCTAGGTATAATGCAACCGCAAGTTTAATGTTATCAAAAATACGTAGAAAAAACTTAGTTACTTTTTATTTAGTTTTATTGTGAATCTTAAGATAAACTATTTCAGTGTAGATTCCGCTTATTTATTTAAAAATAATATAAATTTATTCAAACACCAAATCTGTCTCCGTATTATATTGGTAGTATTTAAACTTAAGTATACCTAACGCAATTCGTTATGTGTATTACTGTATTATTTATTTTAATACCTACATATGTTTTTTTGTAGAAATTAAGATATGAAGTCGATTATTTTATTTCGCGAATCATTCCTTTATTAAAAATTTAAGAATATAGTCAATTCAACACTTTTAATTTTAAGTACGAAAGTTATTTAATCAGCCGATGCGTCCCTGAGATATATTCAGAAGACTCAACATATTCCAATTATCAACTATAAGAGTTTTCATCTCAATGTCTTTAAGAGTTAAACAATATTTTTATTTGAATAGTTCGATCCATTAATAGCTTTTCCGTCTAAATTAATTAACCGAACTCGGATTGGATTCCTGTGTTGGAGCGTATTAATACAAACTATAAGTCATCGAGTTGCACTCGCGGCCAACCCTTCCGCGCAAGCTGATGCATGAATTACGAGAGTGTCGGGCCTCATCGACCCCGCCGCGCCGTGTCGGATCGATAGAAGCTTTTTGTTATATTCAACCCGTAATTGCTGAAAAGTTTTCACGCCGTAGCGCCGGTCACGCGTATTTTATTACTATGAAATTGAATTATTTATGACGCCATGCACGACGGAGCGACCATTGTGAGCGGGACGCGGACGCTGCTGAATTTTAATATTGAAATTATGTATTTTCATACATACAGACCCACGTGTAAAATTGCGATTAGTATTGCCATCGGTCGTCACAAAATGACATATCAGCGCGAGAGGCTTAATTGCGTCGTACCCAAAGCCTTGCTCCAGATTTATGTATATCCAATCCCGGTCGCCTAATCCCGCTTCTGCCCGGGTCAATCCGACCCCGGAAAAGGTTTTCCCGGTTATTTTCCGTGGAACTTTTAATCCTGCCGAATACCGACATACATCATAGAGGATTAAGAGGTTTAAATTGGAAGTTACCGACGTCCGAAATAAATTTAAATCGGTTGGCAGTCGGTATTGTGATATCGGTGCCGATGCTAAATGGGAGCCAATTTTATCCAGCAAGTAAATCTTGTATAGAGCCCGAGCTTAGAATATTGTTTGTTATATCATATGAGTTGTTCTAAAATATTTTATCCACCTTGTTCCTTTCTGTATTTCGAAACCGCTGGGTATATGAAAATTATTACCATACAATTTTAAAAGTATTAATTTTGTTTTAAAGCTAGAAGAATAGAAAGCGTTAACTCCGGAAGTATCGTTAACACTTATTTTTGTTTTATAACTGCAATTTGTGCTATTTAAAGTTTCATGTTGGTTTTTTTTAAATAGATATCTTAGGAAGACTGTATTCTATCTGATAATACCTGCATGGTCTCACTTTGCTTTCCATTCTTTCAGGTTGTAAGTCACTGTTTAATGGAAGTGCCATAAAAAATAGGCGTTGCTATGTACTAGTATAAAGATTTTGGTAAAGAGAGACACACGAAGCATTCCGAGGCAATCCTCAACGGTAGAAACACATGTATGGTTCGTCAACCTTAGGCAGGTTTCCAATCCAATTGGGCATTGAATACTGATGTTCGTGGATGGCAGTGGTCATATGCCAGTAAACTGACTAAAGTGCATAAACTTTATATGAAAATATTATTAAAAACTTAAAGGGAATGTCTAAAATGCATACAGCAGTCACAAAGCACTATATATATAAATACTGCAGCATACCCTCCCGTAACGAAATTAAAAGGGTATCAATAAGGGTGCAGTAAATCATGTGGCTGGGATCCGACCCTTTGGAGTGGACCCTCGAGTCCTGTGCCACCTGACCAGTCCACTGATGCATTTTATGTTGTTATTATTATTACTACACATTATATAATGAATGTTTTTTAATATATGCTATTTAATATGCGGTATTGTATTGTAGTAAATTAGAAAATAGAAGAGAGAAAAAAAACAAAAATAGGTGATGTATATAAATATGTATATATTATAATATAGTTATAAATAAACACTAATATGCATATAAACAAAATTGTAAGCATACACAGGAATAAAAAAAATAATAATAATATTATTTATTATTTTTTAAAATTAATTTATAAAATTAGTTCCGGAAATATTTATTGAGGTAATAACCAGTGACCTTATCTTTGAATAGCTGCCTTCTCATTACCTT
>DWTU01002578.1:0-11312 GCA_018251515.1 Cecropterus confusis | reverse complement strand
GCAGTGATAATTAACTTCTAATACGCACATAATTTTAGAAAAATCAGTGGTGCGTGCCTGGGATTCGAACCTCGGTAGCCTCGATTGAGAGGACGAGTTTCAACCATTCGGCTATCGCTGCTATGGAGGTAAATTATTAATATATCTATATAAAAAATGAAAATAAAGCTTGCTGCGAGTCCACCCATTTCATGTAAATTTAGACCTAAATTTTATTCACCTTAATACAATTTATAAAAGTGTTGTAAGTTAGGGCTTAGGCTTAGGTTTAGGTTAAATTATGCATATTGAAGGTAGAATTACTTTCGTATTTATGCTTCAGTTTATGGATTCGAGGACTTTTATATTTACTAAGCATAATTAGTGAATACAAATAAGTATATAATTAGTAATAAGCCAGAAAAAAAAAATAAAAAATAAGACTGACTTCTATGCCACAAAAAAAGTAAAAAAAAAAATCAAATATATGTTGGTTTATTACTTTCACAGTACATAGTAGTTATGCAGTTCTGAAGTCGGCGCTCATAAATATACTCGTGGTGGCACATGGTTTCGTCGCTATGATCCAATATGTAGGGCGCCGACTTCGGGGCTGTATATAATATAGAATGACGTTTCTTATGGCGGCATACATACATAATTACATGTTTTACATAATTTTACCAGATTACTTATAAATGGAAACTTGTAATTGGCCATTGTTACCTATCCAATAGTTATTTAAGAACCTAGCTGTTAGTTTCCCGAAAATTTTATAAAATATAATAAATTACGCTAAAATTTAAATAACGAAAATTGTAATGTATAGAAATATGTTATGCATACTTGATTCAATTTTTTCTATGTGCTTATCTCTGTTTTCAGTCGCATTATAAATACCTTCTTTGGAATGTCGTGCTTTCGAACGTATCAAACGCGAGAAAAAATATTGAGTTGATTTTAAGGGACTAATTGAGAAAAATACGTATGTGGTCTGGGGACCGCGGTCGAAAAATATTTTTTCTGATCTTTACTCACGTATGATCTAAAACAAAAAACATAACCAAGAAGTTTCAGGGAAATATCCATGCGTTCAATATTGTGGATAAAACTGGCCATGTATAAACATAAAAATATAAATGTTTTTTGCACTCACAGCCCCACAGTAGGATTTTCTCCTGTGTTATGGGTGCCATGGACATACAAAGATAAATACACAAACACCCAGACAAAGAACAGAAATCGAAACTCATAATTCAGATGTCTGTCTGGCTGGGGATCCAACCCGGGACCCACTGCGTGTCAGACCGGTATGGTGACCGCTACCACGTGGGTCATCATGATGCTCGTTTGCTCGATTCTCAAGGCTTTTAAGCATACTCGCACTCATTTATGTATACCTAGCTTATTACCTAACTACCTTACCTAACTGGACTACCTTACCTTACTTACCTAACAAGCTTATTACCGCGACTTTCCCTGCTTTGGTCATGTCAACAATTCTCCTCCTATGTGTTAACTTGAAAGTGGTAGAACTCTGTGGTTTGACTTCGGATGCACCACCGCCACACCTATTTCAGCCTAATAACAGCAGTTTATGCCCTGCTGTGTTCTGGTCTGAAGGATATGGTAAGGGAGACATACTTTTGCGAGGCATTCCAACTTAGGCCTCAGGGGTAGCAACGCGTCTGTGGTGAACTTTAGATGAGACTTTGATCTTACCTAGGGTAGATTTCAGATGTCTATGGGTGGCAGTAGCCACTTACCATCAGGTGGGCTGCAAAATTAGCTATTCCCTTCGTTTTCATTCATATTTTAAAAGAACGTCTCATAACGTAACACATAGTCATACATGTAATTTTTAAGATCTAATAGTAATTGTAACTAACACCTATATTAGGGCATACAAACATTGACTTCGACAAACTGAGAGATGTCATAAGAGTTCTGTTTTTTCGTGTGAATAAACGGAACTTCAAAATATATTTAATACTCTAAACACGTTTAGGCAAAACTATTTAAAATAATATAAAGTATTTATATAGTTTTAAAAGAATAAGACCACATCACACGGAGTAGATAAGTGTTTTTATAGTAAAAATGTGTGCTCTAGGGAAAGTATGAGATAAATTGCAAATGTTTTTCCTTTTATGCTTGATTCCCTTGTCAAAGTGATCCTTTGTTGAATACGATGATAACGTAATTCGGCGCGATATCACGGCCTATTCTGAATTCAGTCCCGTCCACTTAAGGGTATTTTTATTGGATATTGTCTTGACGGGATAGAATCCTTTAGTAAACAGTATTGTATACATATATTTATGTGTCGCAGGCATCTGGCTGGATTAGCCGTTTAAAAAAAAAGCATACATTTTTTTTTTATAATATTAAGTCATTCCACCAAGGCAAGTAGTAAATTATCGATCCATGTCTAGGCCAACAACTTGGGTCGATAATTTAGTTCTTACCTAGCATTAGTGTCCGACCGAAGGTCGGTTGTTGGCCGACGCCGAAGCCGAAGCCGATTATTCGGCCATCGTCACAATCTTCGGCTGAAGCCGAAGCTGGTTATTCGGCCTTCGTCCCAACCTTCGGCCGAAGCCGAAGCCGATTATTCCGCCATCGTCACAACCTTCGGCCGAAGCCGAAGCCGATTATTCGGCCATCGCCAAACCTTCGGCCGAAGCCGAATGTTTAAAAACCACAAAAAAATCAGTTCCAAAACTTTTGTACGTAAATCTTCGTGTTGAATATATATAATCATTTTTAGAGCTAATTATTATTATTTTACAAATTTTCAATTAGTATCATTATTAAAAATATTAAAACAAAAAATCTTAAAACGACTTCTTTGTTCATAATGATAAATTTAATTTAACACTTAATGCGAGTTTTCGTCAATATAGTGACGTTTAATAGCTCTTTGATACCCATATTGTTGTGATAATTTTAAAAATTATAAAGCCTATGTCACTCTAAGAACTGAGACGATTCTAATGATGATAATGGTTGTAGCGAACGAAATACAACTACGTGGTCTATTTCTTTGGAACAACAAATATACATATGCTCGAAAAATACTACCCTCCTTCTGACGAAGTTGGGTAAAAAAGACAAAGTTTAGAAATAATGTGAATTTCAAACACAACTGGCACAGGAAGCCCACAACGGATTGTGCACTTACCTATTGCTCTGCTCTGTACCATATAAATCGCTATATAGTACATTTGTTACTTTGTTCAATTTGCTTGCTTGCTAGAAACCCATTTTGGCTGAAGCCGAAAGTTTTACCGAAAGCGATTTTTTTGGCCGAAGCCGAAGCTTCAGTCGGACACTAGCTTGTATTATAATGCAGGTGCCAGTTGTCAATTGTGTCATAATGCCATTGACAGCTGGCAAAATTACATTATTAGTTTAAAAATAATGTAGTGTTTTTTGTACATGGTAATAAATATTTTTAACAAACAATGATCATAAAATATACATAAAAGCATATACTTTTCCAATGTGGATACACATGATACGAATTTTATAAATTTGATCTCCATATTTCATCTTTACTCTATCATTTCATATTTAGTCCAGACACCGTTTATTACTCATTAACCTTGTCCAACAACCCCAGAGACACTTGGAGTACAGTCTGTAATCGGCCTGTTGCTACCTCCGAAAACTATATTGGTACGCCTTGTGTATTTATTAATCCTTATTTACGACTGGCTTAGCCTAGCTATGCACTAGCTTAGTTTTGTTTATAACAGCATATTCACCGGGTTACTGTTAAAACTTAAATCACCAGTACGAAACTAATTAAACATTATAATCAACAGGTATGCTGCCAAATTGAAACTGTAAAACCCATGTATACACACCCTCGAGACGGCGTTTATTAGCTGGACAAACTGAAGTAAGCTCTGCAAATTTGTCGTTTAACTTAAAGTAGCGAAAATTTGTCTTAACGATATTAATTAATTGTCATAATTACATTCATAATTAATAACATTTCTCAATGAACTTACTTATTTTAAACACGTTGATTGAAGTTTTCCTCGTGGATTCCTATCCACCCGACGTTGTGGGTATACCAGACTCTACGAACTAAAACTCCCCTGGACGCTCGGTGTAGGATTACGAGAATGCATAAGCATCACATTCACGGTCCTGTAATGTCGGTGTTGGTGCGATTGTCAGCTATTTCCAGTAACTTCAAAGCATAAATACATATACTTAACATAATACATAAGTACATAATTATGCTTAACTATTTTTTTATAAATTTTGACTTTGAAAAAATCTCACGAAAACAGTATCACCTTCAATGTCACTATAATATATGTATAATATAATTTGTCAAATACTTTATTCTACCTTGCTGATAAAACTTAGCATGTCTGTACTACAATTTAGCTAATTTCTTCCTTCTTTCTTCTAACTTATTCGTCGTTTCCACTGAGAGTCTATTGTTCCGTAATAGTATTATATCTTGTTTGTTCAGGCTAGCAACTTGACGTTGCAAATTAAATTATCGCTGCCTCACCGTACTTTTTATACATATCTTTTTTCTGTTTTGTGATTATATATGTATGTATATCTAAATTATAACTTTGAGCATACAATTTAATGTTTTAATTTGCACATAAACCTCGTCTTTGCACAAATTTTAAATAAGAAAAAAATTGAATAACAACTTTCCAAAAAAAGACACCTCAAAACTTACTTATCTAACATTTTAGAAGATCTCAAGACTCAGTCATTTTCTACTGTCAGTTCTTACTTTAATCCATTTGGTATAGAGATCGAATATTAATGGCTGGCGGCTTCACGAAGTCTTTCTATTCCGGATACGAATGGGTAACTATTTCCGCAAAACTTGAATTATTGGCGTGGTTACATTTTCTTATTAATCAACTCTTCTCTATTGAGGTGGTTGGATAGAGATTGTCGGCTATGTACTATTAAATATTAAAGTATGTCATAAAAGCGAACATTTAAATTTACTTATACCTTTTTTAATATAGGAGCTCTATATTATTGTATTAAGCTGTGTCGTTGTCCTGAATAACTAACTATCTTTTTTATATTGTCTTTTTTGCTGTTGTCTTTTTTCAGGATAGCTAGAAGAACAGGTGAGTACAAACATTATTCTAAAAAACTTACTCCAAATTGTGACCAATTAATAAGATTTCAGTTTTTTGTATTAGCCTACGAGAAGATGTGTTATACATACATGATGTTTTGGCGAAAGTAGTATCGTAGACCTTCATCCCTTTATCAATAAATCACGTTATTTTTCTGAAGTCTCTTGATAGACTGTAGCAGCGTGTGAGATAGTAGGTTAAGATGGAATTTCAGGTGATTTTTGTTAGTACATGTGTGGTGTTTTGCTTCGTTTACTATGGTTGGGATTTTTAGACACTCGTGGATTTCTTTTTGACTGGATTTCTGAACTGCTGGAATACCGTGAAGCTGATTTTAAGCTTTATATGATCGAGATGTTGGTAGAAGACCAAAGTGGGATTCCTATGTCCAAATCGGATTAATTGCACCACCGCTACGCCTTTTTCTGCGTTATAACATCCATGTTAACAGAAGCTGTGCTCAGGTTCAAAGAACTCACCTTTCTATACCAGGGAGGCATACTTATCCGAAGCGTTTCAAGTCAGGGATGGTAACGCATCTGTTGCCAAAGTCAGGTAAAACTCCGATCATTATCTGAGGTTTATTACAGACATCCATGGGTTGCACTGGCCGCTATACATCTGATGCATTGCATATGCGATACTTATTATCTGTCGGCTAAAAACTTATAGATATTTGACACAAGACAATCGTGGTAGGGTTTTCACCGAAATTCACTTAACGTCAAGATGCACATCGCAACGTGGTGTGGTAAGATTTAGTACGACTAATCTTACCACGTAGTAGTCTATGCGTAATATGGGCCACATTACATTCTAGCGGCCGACGGCTCTTGTACCTACTCCATCAACTTTTGTGCATCTCTTCGCATTTTAGTGCATTAATAATAGATTTATATTACAGAAACGAATTAACTTATGTGCTTACAGAAATATAGGTGTCAGCCTGCTGCTTCTGCCGTTTGGCGTCAAAACGATGGTACCGTGGGTTTTGACGCTCGGTCTTTCTACAAAAAATGGGAAGATTTAGTCAAATTCTCGATACTGTGTATTACTAGTCTATCTTCTAGAGAATGAGCAACCCCCTGAGGATTGACTTGGAATACCTCAGATAAGTATGTTTCCTTTACCACACCCATCAGACTCGAACACAGCAGCACATCATTCTGAGGAGCGCATTTGACATCCAAAAATGATGCACAGGCACAAAATATAACAATAGATTTTTACAATATTTCTCATTTCAAATTTGTATTTCTCTACAATCTTGGAAATATTCCGTGTTGGATGTATTCCGTGTTACTCATACCAGGAACATGATTCTAATGTCATCTTACATTATGTTAAAATCCGCACAAGACTTCTTGGCTCTACAGCATTCGAAGAAAATGGACTTACATATAAACATAGTTTTGAGAAATATTACCCTCCTTATGTCGCAATCTGATAAAAAATAAATAGTACAACGATCGAGGTACCAAAAAAATTCGTTCGATAATATGTCTTTTCAAAACTTTTGCGAATGTAATAATTTCATAATCAGTATAACATGATAAAATTATATACCTATTGTATAAGAATTATGCATTGTATAATTATTATTAGGTATCTAAGATAACATATTTTATTGAAAAATATGACCTTCTACTCTTCGATCCTGATGACGTAGGAGTACTTCTAGCCAAAACTAAAGTATATAATAAGATTACTGAGTAAAGACATACTTTGAAAAAAATGACCTTCAAATCCTCAACCCTGATGCTGCAGAGGTACTTTGAACCTAGGTTAGAGTGATACTTCCCCGAAGAGCTGCCACCTTGGCGTGGTGGGGGCTTGCATGTCCCTTTGATCCCCAAGGCTAGACCGATAGGAATACCCATGCCGGGGGGTTTGGTGGGGACGGACCAGACGAAGAGTTCACCCCCGTCAGATCTCATAATGGAATCGTCAGACGGGGATGTTGTATGGGAATACCCTGCGCGGGCCTTTCTTCCACAGAGAAGCTCTTACCCCGCCATACACATAGAGCGAGTAGGGCACGGCAGCGACCTGCAAACGGGTGCATCCAGTTCATATAAATGCAGACTTTATTTACCACATACAAGTTTTGTTAGTCATGGCTTAGGACTAGATTTTACGTTTATGCTGGAAGTTGAATTTATGGTTGTCTTCATGTTTCAATTTATGTTTTCGTGTAAATTTATATTTATAAAGCAAAATTAGTGATATAATATAAATACAAATATAAGTGTACCATCACTAAAAACCGTGACTGTTTTTACAGAAAATAGAAACCGACTTCTATGCCACAAAAGTAGGTAAACATTAATTTAAATATATGTTGGTTTCTTACATACATAATAGATGGTATAAAGTTCTGAATTCGGCGCTCATATACTTGTAGGACATAGATTCGTCGTTGTAATCTAAAAAAAATATGCTGAGCGCCGACCTCAGGACTATGTAGTGTGTATGTAGGAAACCAATTTATAATTAATTATTTTTAAGGATGTTAAATTATTTAGAAGAAAATATATGAAACAAACATTATTTTTACTATACATTTGTTTATTATTATTATTATTATTTGCAAGTCTAGTCCGACCTGACAGATAACGTCTGTTGCCCGACATCGTGGCATGTTTTAAAGGTGATAGAACTCTTTGTGGGTCGACTCCGGTAGCACCAACGCCACACCTATTTCTGACTAATAATAGCAGTGCTATGCGCTGTTGTATTCGGATCTGAAGGGTGTGGTAAGGGAGACATACTTTTCCGAGGCATTCCATCTTAGTCCTCAGGGGTAGCAACGCATCCCGCTGTGGCTAACCTAAGGTGAGACTTTGATCTTACCCAGGTTTGATTACAGATGTCCATGAGCGGCAGTGGCCACTTACCACCAGGTGGGCTGCATGCTCGTTTGCTGCTATATAGTACGGATACTATATAAAAAAAAGAAATATGTGCAAAACTGATCTTTACATTTGCCTTTATTGACCGTCACGTCGCCAGACGCGCGATTCACATACTTAGCCCTTAACGTCCCGGCAGTTACTGCTATGCGTGGAATAATCAGTACATTTTTATAATTTTGTTTCAGTTGCTAGGCGCTTCGCTGTTTGCGCCGCGCGAATGTCCGCCGCGGCTGATGTCCCGTGACAAGTGCTTAAGGTAAGCACAGGATACCCACTACGAGTCCCGGCTCGCATCGGAGGTCTAAAGCGGACACCCACTACGAGCACCCGCAAAAGTTTCAGCATAAGGTTGAGTGATCGTTATTCACGAGCTGCAGTGATGAATAATTAATTTATAGACGGAATTTCTGTATGTTACTTCGATCGTAAAAATAGATTGTTTTTATCTTATTACCCGGTTTAATGGGTTTAATCCACGTTCAATCAGAAACCACATATTCGACGGGTACTTTGATTTAAATTATACAGAAGCAATTACGTTGATAGTAAATAAAACTGATATATAATTATGACTTTAATGTTAATTTCATACGTTAAATATCATTTACTTTCCTTACATTAGGATGTCATTTTATATGGAGCGTTTTTGATATTTTTAACACTTTTATGATCGAAGAAGGTACAATTAAAATTATTAAATAACCTAACCATCTATCAATGAGCCTTTATAGGTCCACTTCTGGATTAGTGCCTGGCATGCATGTTGGTATGAGCAATGATAGCCTAATGATTGAAACTCGGACTCTTAATCGGGGGTCCGAGGTTCGAATCCCAGGCACGCTTTTACTGACTTTATTACACATACTATCACTGTTTTACGGTGAAGGAAAACATCGTAAGGAAACCTGCATACCTGAGAGATTACAAAAAAAGAGTTCTCAAAGATGTGTGAAGTCTTCCAATTCGCACTTGGCCAGCGCGGTGGACTATGGCCTAAACTCCTCTCATCTTGAGAGGAGACCCGTGCTCAGCAATGGGACACTGATGGATTGATGGGAGATTAAAGAAAAACGCTGATGAAGGAAGGTAGAACCCTTCCTTCATCAGTGGAGCATTATGAGATGATGAGGACTATATGCAAATGTCCCAATAGCGTTAAAAATATATGAAAAACATTGTATACAACACTGGGTTGACGATGATGCATGTTGGTGACTGCAGTGACAGTTGATGTTTCACAAGAAAAGGCTGGTATATTCTGGAGGATATATTCTGGATTTATACTGTAGTCGCGTCCTACATCCGCTAGAGTGACGCTAATCAAGACCGATACCACAAGGCACATTTATATTTTATAGTAATAATACTTTGAAAAATATGACAATAATGTCTTTGACAATGTTCAAATTTGAAAAAAAATTTTTTTGAGCAATGTAACCTTGTGCTAAAAATAATAGGCTAAATTTAAATATTACGTAGACAAAGAAGGTTTTCACGAAGCAGAACTTTTCAATATCGTGTCGCTACATATTTTAGTGGAAGAAGGCAACTTTTAGAACTTTTCTCGTGAATGAATAGGGATGATTGCAAAATTGGTTTTAAAGAAATTTATCGATGTCTGTAATGAATATTATTTACTTAGGTTCGTAATCAATTACAATAATTTGCATAAAAATCGAGAATATTATTTGTGTAAAATTCCATTCCATTCATCCCTAATATTACATGAAAATAAAGCGTATTCCGTAATGTTGCGTTGACTTATAATTTTATTTACATTTTGCTGTTCCTAAATCTTCAATTAAACGCTAAATTATAATTATTTACGCTACACGCATATTATTTTCCTAAACGTGAAATATTCGGCGCTACAAAATAATACTACTCTCACTCGTAAAGATAACGTGCACATATTGTACTTACGACGGAATGATGAAGACGTAAGAGATTATTAGTATGTGAACAACGTATCGATACCTCGAATAACTTTGTCTTTACACTACGGAATACCTTTCTATTCCGATACCAAAGTAAGAACGACCGAAGTTCGATATCTTCGGAAATAAACCCCACTTATCCAACATGTAGTCGCGAACAAAATTTATGGGACCATTTATAGACCTTCTGAATCTTTCTTCGGCAACCTTTTATACAGAATTCATCTATTTATCTTGCCCTTTTCTGCAATTGGTAGATGGGATTCAGGAAAACCTAATTGTGAAATGATATCCATTAAGAATAAAAACAATAACATTCGCTTTCGTTACCAATTTATTTTCAGATTCAACATGTGTCAGGTTATATAATTTAGGCAACCAAATCCACGATATTGTCATCGATACTAAGAAATACATCGAAATAAGTAGTATAAGCACTTTAACAAGTAGGTATTGTCAAATAATTAAAACAGAAATTCCGATCGTTTAGCAACAATAAGAGATTACTGTTTTTATAATATTTATTTTAATTTTACAATTTGCTTTCATCAAAATAGTAGGGAGTTTTCATCAAAATATTATATTAATGGTGTATTTATTAGCAATCATTTGATTCCCATATTTTTATGATAATCTTCTCACCCTCTTCTTTTTCTAAAACCTATGTCATTCTGGAAGCTGAGGCGATTCTAATGATATATCATATGTATATCATACAATTCGTCAAGCCGTTTAGGCTGTAACGCATGCCAAAGAAATAGACACACATACATGCAAACATACATACATACACTCAAAACATTATTCTCCTTCTGACGGAGTCTGGCACAGAAACAAGTGGTTCCTATTCCCCTTAAAAGACCCTTTTACATAATTCCCGTATCATGGCCGTGTCTAAAATAAGATTGATCTGCCAACTTAATGTTTCCGTCATATTGGATTTTGAATGAGGTCACTATAGCTTACTTTTTATAGCATGGAAGCAGCATACAAGCATGCAGCCCACCTGGTGGTAAGTGGCTACTGCTACTCATGGACATCTGTAATCAACCTTAGGTAAGATCAAAGTCTCACCTAAGGTTGGCTACAGATGCGTCGCTTCCCCTAAGGACTAAGATTGAATGCCTCGGAAAAGAATGTCTTCCTTATCACATCCTTCAGGCCAGAACACAATAACCTATTACACTGCTGTTATTAGGCAGAAGCGGTAGTCCTTCTGGAGTTGAACTACAAAGAGTTCTACCACCAGAGCTTAAAAATTACATTCAAATCATCAAACTTTCTATTTTATAGCCATTGACTTTAAATTAAATTATTCTCTTTATTATTTGCCGCTTTGTTTC
>DWTU01002577.1:0-11313 GCA_018251515.1 Cecropterus confusis | reverse complement strand
TGTCGCAATCTTGTCTTTTATGCATATTACTTGTACGAACACGATGTTTCACATCTGCCAGGCGTCCCGTGACGGCTGTTTTTAATTACCCCTAATAATCAAAATACTATCGCTGTGCATAGACTATGTCAAGTACTGGTACTATTTTCAAGTTATTTAATTATTACGTAATGTTGAAACATTTTATGAAGTTGCTTACAGATGTCCATGGGAGGCAGTAACCACTTACCATCAGGTGGACTGCATGCTCGTTTGCTACATTCATCTGATAAAAAAAATTAGGCAATGTATTTTATTGGCTATAGTTTTAGGAATTTCTCTTCGATCATATCAATATTTATGCATACAATTACTCTATAAAAGGTGGTAGAATCCTTTGTGGGGTTCGAAGATACCATTGTTTTCTCTATGTCTGTTTTTACCTTATGATAATTAGTATATAATAGCGCTGCAGTGTTTCAGTTCTTTCTAATGAGGAGGCATATTCATTCGAGGGATTCCAATTTAGGCCTCAAAGGGTAACAACTAGGGTTGTAACGGAACTCCGCCTCCGCCTCGGTTACTACGGAACTTCCGCAAAAATCGAACCTCCGCTTCCGCAACCACCTCCGCAAAATTTTTGCTGAGTTATGACGGAGGTTTTTTGATCTTGACGTACAATGCGCAAGGAGGGACGCTGGGCGACGCGGCCGCTCGACTACATGTTGCAACTAGATGAATATCTTTATTGTGATAGAGATATAACTTCAAATATAATGTTTTTACTCCCATATTTCGTAAATACATATCGGCGCCATCAAGTTCAGTGCTAAGTGACAATTATTTAGTAACAGCCGGCACGGAAGGCGGCAAATCCGCAAAGCTGTTCATAAATATAATTTTCCACTTCTTGATTTTGATAATTAGTAATTATTTGGCTTTTTATAATAACTGTACTATGTAAAGTTCACCTCCGCATCCGCCTCCGCTTCCGCTAAGATGGCCTCCGTCAAAACCCTTGTAACAACGCATCTGTGGCTGACCTCAAGTAGGAGGCCTTCTACCTCTTATTTTATTCGCAGTTAATTTAGAATGTTTATGGGTGGCAGTGACCACTCTCAATCAGATGGACTGCACGCTGATCAGCACAATGAGATGATTATCACCACAGATTTATATATTAAATAAAATTTAACTTACCATGGCCAAATTTATAGAAATATCGGGATGAATAAAACAACATGTTACTAATATTTCTATTTTCAATTTATTGTTTATTGGTTTTTGAAATAAGGTTTTCTTCTTTTATTAATAATAATATAATTAAGAATTACTAAATTGCAAGAGAATCTACTAATGTCTACTTAAACATAGAGCTGACTTAGTTTGACAACTAACAGTAGTCGCAATAATTACATTCGGGCAAAATTGAACAATTAAAATAAAATTTGGTGTATAGCACAGTAATTTTCGTCGCGTGACTTCTATACTTTGTTGTGTTAAAAAGCCAATATAGTGAACTTATATTACAATAATTCTGAGTCCCACGGGTTGCTCGCATCATAGCGGAACCCGTTACAGAAATATGTACCTAGGTTGCTTGTTCTCTATCAAACTCGTTGATCAAGTATGTAAAGATATCAAAGATACTCCAGTACCATTCACATCTGCAATTGCAAATAGGTTTTCACTTCTATTGAATTTGTTTTTTTTTATGTATCATTTCATTGTGTGAATGCATAGACACGCTTGTTATTTTAAAGGCCCACTTAATACTACTTTTGGTCATAATCCGTGGTAATCCTAGTAATTCCTATCGCAATCGTACTTTACAAGACTCTGAATATTTCAGTTAATAAATGTCGTATAAATCTATTACAATATATTTTTATCGTCAATATCAGTCAACATCTGGACATTAGCCTCTTTTAGGCAATTTTTAAAATATAAAGGATATTTATTTCCTCTATATTATTCGCTTATAAGGACATCTTACGATATTATCTTCATAAGCATCGAGCTTTCTATTCATATTTCAGTTTCATTTTTAATATTTGTTTACCGTCAAAAAATGTAGTTTGTCGTTTAAAGTGGTAGTATCCAAGTCTTTCTATAGTACTGTTGATTGTATCTTGTTATTAAATTACTACCTCGAATTACAATACCTATATAAATACAAAACAAAAACACAATATTTCACTTAAATATAAGTATATTGAATCTTTTATTTTCAACGTATTGGGTACTTATTATTTTTAAAATACTCAAAAAGCCTTGTAAAATACGACCGCTTATCTAATATAAAAGACTTCATAAATTCATTCAAATCATATAATTTATTAGCATTATCATATTTATAGCAAATAACTATATTTGCTACTAGTAAGAAAGTTACAACAAAAAGTTAAAGCCGTGACTAGAATTTTCATTAATAAAGCATTTAAAGTATTTGGTATTGTTTCCATTGTAAGGTCATTTAATTCCTAGCAGTTAACCGTAATTATACTTATCGAGGTCTAGATTGCACGTTTATTAATAACCTTATTTTTTAATCTATATTTACAAAATATTTTTTAAAAATATTATTTATATTCGCAAACATTTTATTTTTGCACGAAGCTGTTCTGTTGTCGGTTTTGTTCCGCCTTAATTGCAATAATACTACAGTGCTTAATAAATTACACCCCAAAATAAACGTATTGATAGGAATTTTTAAAGTTTAGTAAGTACAAGTTGCCACTATTGTTGTGTATTGTGTGTACAATATTGACAAATCAAGGCCTCCTGATCGCCTCGGTGGAACAAACACTTATTTAGTTTTTTATTGTTATACTAATTCCGTCGACTTTAGTAACTATAGTTAGACTAATGCTTAGTTTGCAAATTGAATCGTGACTTATTTACAATGTTTAATACTATTTTGGCTAAATGTCTCTAATGACTTCTTAATCTAAAATTGTGCCATTTGTGAAATATTTCATATAATTCTAAAAGGAACAAACGAAATGTGTTATTTAGGTAATACTCGTTTAACTAGAACATAAGACATTATCTACAAAATTATGCACAAAATTATACCCTTACAATTATTTTGTACAAGTTCCGATAACAAAAAACAAAACACCTAACAAATTTACAATATTAAAATATAATTTAAAAAACAGACCAAGAAATGATTAGAGCTAGCAACATGTACAATCTTGAAGTGTAAAGATTCTCATAATGTACAAGAAGTCAAATTAAATAAAACAATAATTCGTTGATATAAAAATCTCATAGACGGGTACATATTGCTGACCTAATCAAGTCAGGGCCTAAGGTACAATAATTTAATTTATCGTGTGTAATTTCGATGTATGCTTCGATCGGATAGCGATGTTTTTAACGCATCCGACATGACGTCTGCTACTCGCAGCGATCATGTTACTAATATTAAACACAGAATATTGAATATTTGCAAGGCACATTCTTTTAAAAATCCTGATTTTCAATTTTCATGTACATTATTCGATGCTCCAGAACATCAAAACACGTGTCAACGAAACATTGTGTTATAAGCGACTTCTATGTACCGTAATGATATAATGTATATAATCAATTATATACCCTGTTTCTTGAAAATGAGAAGTCGTTATCCAAAGAAACGAAAACATATCCACGATGCACAATAACTACACTAGTGACTAATATGCGCTCGATTGAGAAGTGTAAAAGTAAAGGATCAAAATGAGATCATTTTATTGCTTAAGTTCATATCTAGCTTGGAGCGCCGAAGTCGCCTAAGGTGACCGGTGCGGCAGCGGCTGCAACCGGGGTGCGGCAGGGGCTCAGTACCCGTATCCAGCTCCTGGATACAGCAGAGCCGCGCCGCCTCCCGCCGGTCAGTGTTGCGCCGCAAATTTCATACGTTTCTGTTTCTGTCTCTGATTACAAAACCAAACCCGGACTACGTTTTTCTTTAAATCTAGCTTTTCTGCAATCGCTGCAATTTTCTCCCCAGATGGCCGTGGCTGAACTGCGAAGTACGCTTCGAGGCTTCTCTTCTCCGGTGCGGCGATCGACGTTCTCTTTCGCTTCTTTTCTCCGGCTGGTAAAACGCTCGGTGCGTCTGGATCTCGTCTTTTATTCTTCGCCTGCGCTTCGGCTTCTTCTAACCACGCTTGTAGAATAGGTTTTAACGCAATCATATTGTTATGGCTTAGTGTTAGACTTTCAAAACGACAAATGGTACTTTGTGATAGGGCGCCGACTCCTGGTAGTTTTAAGTTGGCGAGGGCTTTCCCGACATCCGCTTGTGTAACACCTAATTTAATTCTTCGTTGTTTAAACCTTTCAGCAAAAGCTTCGAGCTCACGAGGATCTGTGTCTGTATCGGGATGTAGGCCGGCGGCAGGGTGTCCAAGATGTGCAGGCGGCGCGTGTGCCAGCCCGCCTGCGTGATGATGATGGTTCATAACGTGGTTCATGGCACCGTAACCATGGAGCTGATGGTGAGGTGGTGCCGCTTCTCCCATAGGTGCTAAAGTGGTCATTGACGACGACGTGAGAGGGTCTAGCATGTCCAGTCCCTCCATGCCGTGATGGCCCATCTGCGAAAAGAATGGCTTTTTGAAACTCTTTTTTATCATACTGCCAAAATCAATACGATTAAGAGGATTACTATAGATATGGGGTGACGGGCTCTTTATTGTCGTTCGCGAATTAACTTCTGTATTCATGTTAAATCAGACGTTTTATTGTAAATAACGCGGGGGCCTGCAACAATAGCCGCACTCGGGGACGATATGGAAACATAAACAATAATCTTTGTGCAGATTTGCACTCATTCTTTATGAGAGCAAACACTTGTTATTGCATAGGAGGGTGAGTCTGTTGTGACGTTGATTGGTTGCAAGTGTTTTACCAATATGCTTACGTTGTTGTCCGGCTTTGTAGTTAAAATGGATGTTTGAAGTACTCACAATGCATACTACGGGATCCATATGGACATACAAATGGCAGTAATTATGAGTTGGTTTCAACATGAATTAAAACATCTTATGTAGAAAATCAGTGTTAAGAGCAATGGTACCTTAATGGTTGAAACTCGGCCTCTCAATGGAAAGTCCGAGGTTCGAATCACAGGCGTGCACCACTGATTTTTCTAAAATTATGTGCGTATTAGAAATTAATTATCACTATTTTGTGATGAATGAAAATGTCGTGAGGTTACCTCTTGTAGGTTATCTGCAAGTTCTTTCAAAAAACGTTCTCAAAGGTGTTTGAAGTCTACCAATTTGCACTTGGCCAGCGTGTTGAACTATGGCCTAAAACTCTCTAATTCTGAGAGTCTACTGTCCCATGCCCAGCAGTGGGACAATAAAGGGTTGACGATGATTTATTTGCATATGAGAAACCGATTAAGTAGCACATACAACACCAGGAGACAATTTTCGATCATTAGGATCGACAGCAGAAAGCAGAAGTATCTATGCACGTCATTAACTGATCAGTAGGAAAATTATTTTGTCGGCCTTCATAAAGTTCGTTGATGTTTATTCGTCGGATTAATCAATAAACCCTAAGTTAACAGTGGTCACCTAACAAACATTTCGATAGCCATAATTTGTTATAAGAAAATTATTATGTCTGGATAAAGTTGGTTATATTGTCAAACATTATTCTTCTATTTAGGTATTTTCGTATCCCAATTCTGTAGTGAGTAACAATAAAACTTGCACGAATCAATTAAAATATTGAAAGAGGATATAAAGATCTCAACCGTATACATATTATATCATAGTTTTATCTGAAATCAACCGTTTGTTCCGTAAGTAAGTTAACACTAAATACAAAAAGAGCGAACTAACGATGTAAATATTTTTACTCAGCTTACCTACTGACCAACGTTTGGGTAAATTACGGTCTTGTCCGGCTAAAACAATTGTCAATATACGCTTGGCTATTTGTCTTATTATCTAAACAGGCCGTAAGTCTTTCGCTAACAATTTTCTGTGCGGGGGTGGCGTATTAGGTGCACTGCGGGCCCCGGGGACCGGTAGATCACAATTACCAGATGCCCGCGTGTAGCACGGAACACTACATGCTCGTAACGGTTTGCAGTTTTTTCGCCGAATTTCAAATACGTAGATTTATAGGTACGTAAATAAAATGCTACGGATTTACACTTGTGAAGTTCAATTGTTCAAATAAAGAGGACCGGTGTTTTTCGGATATTTTTGTTGTCCACTGAGTGCAATCAATGATTTATAATTATTTTTAAATACTAACAGTCTTATAATAAAGGAAAATATTTTCTGAACAACTTTAAGAAAGTATTTACTATGACAACTTCACAGATATTTTTCAAAAATGAATGATATAATCCGATTTGAATAACTTAATAATACAAACCCGAAAACAAGAGAAACAAAATAATGAAAGTAAATTACTTTAGAGATCTATCCAATCAAGTAAATGTAATATAATTAAACATCACCATGACATTCGTCGAATGAAATAATTTCATAATACTTAATTGTTAAGTATTGGTTTACTACGAATATGTTGTGTGGCAAATTGTAAAAATCCATTGTATCGTATGTTCTAAGTAAGATTATTAATAAAAAAGTAGGTTTCATTTGATAATTTTACACGATAATTCCACTTTTAAATTAAATAAGATTGTATTGTAGACGTTAATAAGTGGATAATTTCCCGTACCGGGAATCGAACCCGCATTAAAGTATTTAACTGTAAAAAACACCAGTAATTATTTATCCAATGAAAATATATTGCAATAGTTGGTTAGGTCGTCAAATTGTTTGCTTTTCGTTTTTATCCGACATTCAGTAGGGTACTTGTCGAATATCGTCGTAATTTAGATTTTAGCTAGCACCAATAATCGTACTCAAATCACGAATAATTTCATGCGACAAAAACTAAAATACATGTGAAATCCACAAAGTAAAACAGGTGCGTGGACTTCGTAAGCACCTACAATTTGTCGTGTCGCACACACTAACAATAATACACGGGGTAATATCCATTGATGGAGCTCGGCGTATGTCATTGTGCAATAATAACCGAGCGACCCTTCCTCGTGTCATTTTTGAGTAGCTAGAGCCGTGCAATAACAATGAGTTATCGATAAAATTAGAAGTGGTGTACGATAGATTGTGATTACCAACTACACCATACGGCTATAATACACTTCATTTTGTAATTAAGGTCCGCGACGAACTGTAGTTATTTGCCGTAAGGAACTTTCCTCAGACAATTTATTATAACGATATAATCGTATAATAAAACATGCATAGCTACACTGCTGTTTTGGGGGCACAAAGTTACTCGTAGCTATTATTGAGTCGCCAAGTGAGTGTGTACATATATAAAAAATATTATTGTTCACTATATTTACGAATATACTAGCAATTACTTTTTTACGCTTTTAAAATATTTTATCTAGGAACCTAGACATTAGTGTCAAATCAGTTTGTGTACTTTTTTAAAGTCCCATGCTATATAATGTCATTGAAAATGAAAGAAACGATAACGAGAAACCAACTAACTGCTTAAAAATAATGAACCGAAACTGCAGGTAATTAATTTTAGACAGTCTAATATTTTGTTTTATATTAAAATAACATTATTCCTTGTTAATTTAACAGCTACAATTTTGTCAACATCGATAATAAGGCCACTTCCTTATTTAGAACATACGATGCAATTGCAAGTGGATATTAAATAAATTATATTCCGTTAATAGTGATTTGTATCACAACGTTATGATTTGAACAAGTGGCCAAATTTATACGGGGTGTGAGGGCCACGAAGCTACAGGGGTTAGCGATGGTAACAAATTTTGTAATTAATGACAGGCACCACTCAAACGCAATAATGTACTTAAGCTTACCGTAGGGTACACAAATGTGAAAATTCGTCTTTTTCTATGTTTTTTTCTATGTTTTTTATTGATATCGTTACATTAGTTTACTAAGTAATCTAAATTTGTATATCTCGTATAAAAATTAGAATATAGAGATTACATCAAGTTTAAACGGCAAGTGCACCAACTGTGGAATAGACTTTATTTTTCATGAAATTGTAGTACCTATATAACAACGTTCAATCCAAGTGGACTGAACGTTGAAATTAGAACGATATTAAGGTATCACTACCGGTCGTAAACATATTTAAGAATTTCCTTATGGAACAGGGCTTGTGCTTAAAACTGATCACAAATGCTTTACCATTCCTAGGAGCTGATATTGTCGCTTCATATGTAAGTTAGTAGGCAAATACACCAGGAATTGCTGCACGCTAGAAATAAATGTATAAGGTGGTAGACACCTATCCAGTCGAACCATACTAGTCCTGCCTTTTAAATTACCCTAACAAATTCGTGTTTATCCTATGTATATTGTTGTCTGTGTTTTTTATAAATATACTCGTAATTAAATAAATAGAATTCGCTATACCGTCTTAAAGATATTCAGGACGGTTCATTAAGGATTCAAAAATGTACCCTTTGAAGATATCGCTAGAGAATTCTTCCCTTGTACCGGAGCCCTACACTTAGTGTCTCCCTGTAATACATATAGTCCTTGTTATAATTTATAAAATATGGGCTCAGAGTAATAAGTGCAACCATGCCGCCAAAAATTTGATACGAATCGTACGCAGATATGATGTAGATGTTAAAAACTAAAATAACAGTGAAATGTGGTATAAGTAGAGAATTCGCTTCAGATCTTCTATTGTTATCCTGAGTTTTTGGGATTGTTTATAGAAAACGCCGGTAGACATACTTTAAAAAAAACAAAGCTCTATATAAAAATACCCTTCAAATTATCTTATTATTGACAAAATAACCAAATAATATGAAAATTATTCGAATGAAAAGTAGGAAGTTAAACTTCACATTAAACTTAAAATCTACTTACATGTTTTAAAAGAAACAAGCAACTTGAACAACTTAAGCAACTTAAAAATATGTGTTTCTTCTTCAGAGATTTTTACATTTTGAACACAGACACACAGAACACACACACAGAACAACAATTTTAGCTATTTCATAGATACTATTATCTATACAGCGTATATTAATTTTGTTCATACTATTATCTCTATACTAATGGTGTTCTGACTTGCGCTTACTGTTCATACTCGGTCTGCACGGTCTATACATAATTACTCTGGAGCATATATGCAAAAGTGGATTTGAAAGCGTATGATTGCCACTTAAATTGGTCGTTGGGGTTGTTACACGCATCGTTTCGGTGCATAGACGTAATAATGTGATGAATAATTCCGTATGAAAACATGATTTTTAAGTAGTTCAAGTAACGTTCTTCGTAATTGTTATAGATCTTTTAGTGGGTACATTAACAGTAATACAAATGGTGTCATATTATTTCTAAGGTAGTATTAGACACATTCTGTTTTGGATAATTATTATTATTTGAAAAATAAATTGAAATATTAATAACAAATTACTCTGATTGTAATTACTTTATTTTATTATTTATTATAAGCCTATTTAAATAATGTAGGTATTTTTATGACCTTTATCCCTTAGCAATTTATTGTTATTTGTATGTGGTATCAAAAAGTTGTTTAACTTTGACATATTTGTGAGCAAATAGTATATAGTTTTATACGGTTAAACAGCGGCCCAGTGGGTTTTAAGCAACTTAGAATTGCTGTACAAACAGCCCCCGTGTGGTCCCTCGCGATTACAGTGACAATTGCTCGGCAATAGTAAAAACGCTCATATGTCGTATATTCTCAAGGGAAACGCGTATTTTTTGTTTTTCCCCCTTTCTTGTAGTTTACAGTGCAAGTTTTCCCTAATGTTTGTTTGGTGTGTTTGCTGCTAGTGTAGGGAATTGAAATGGTTAGACCTGCAAATGTCCGTAAAATTTTGTGACTTTAAAAATACACTACTCTTTATATCTATATATTATTCGAAACACATTAACGATGACAATGATTCAAATTTCAAAATTGTTAGAATTTCTAGATAGTGTAGGGATAAAAAATATAGTAGGTCGGCCCCTTTAAAAAGTTTAAGCAATGACAGACACAAAGACACTGACTTTTATGTTTGTTTCGCAGATAAGCAAATGGCTACCTGATGGAAAGAAATCATTGTCGCCGATGGGCAAAGGTGGTCTTACAAATCGTGAATCCTCATCCATCAGAGAGTGGTGCGGTAGACGAGGAATGATGCAGGCAACAAATTAGAGTTCCTCGAGCTTCGATCAAAGTACATATTTGATCGAAGTCCTCGAGGCAGTACAGAGGCAGTCTATGTCTGTATGGCAAGGCACTCATGTTAATTATTAATAATGAAATGAAATGTATTTTGTTAAGGCCTACGGGGCACTTACAAATAGTCAGTTACAATTTTTTACCCTACCATAGGATCGCAATTCAACCTCAACTGAGAAGATCCGAAAAACTCAGCGAGTTTGTCTTCTTTATTTGTATTCTATATTTCTTTTGGCATAATTTGTTTTTTACGTTTCCATAAAAGCTAGCTCCTTGCTCCTAGCCTTACATTTGACTGAACATGAGGCGTGTTTGGCAAAATACGCTACACTTGTCTTAAATTTAAATGTTTACTACCAAAACAACGATGGCGTTGGTAGTAAAATATAATTGCCCTCGAAGGAATAAAAATAGTCACGTTGAAATACTACTTTCTTCACTCAGTCATTCATCTAATGGCAGCACACGCTAACACTGCACTCAAAATATCGTAGCATTGACCTACGAACGTCTCGAATAGTGTTGTGTTAATCGATTTTGAACAGGTATATTTTTAGTTAGCCTAACCCGAATTAAACGCTTTCTACAGTCATAGCCCACACACACACACAAAGACGAAAACACAAATACCCAGACTCAGAACAGAAACTTAAACTCATCATTTAGATTATTGCCTGGTCGGGGATTGAACCCGGGACCCACTGCATGTCAGATCGGTATGAAGACCGCTCCACCACGTGGATGGTGTAGAATTATTATTTGTACGTAGAAAGGACTTTCCACTTTAGTTTGCGCCGATGAGTACTACCACACTCACATGGCAACCTATTATTGTCCCATTGCTGGGCAGGGGTCTCCTCTCCGAATGGGAGTGTTTAGCCACGGTCTACTGCTCTATAGTTCGAACCTAGGACCCTCTACTGAGCGGTATGTGATCAAACTCTACCGAGTTCTGGTCACATACATACATGTTCATAATAAATATGTTTAGTTTAATTTGTAGTGCTGTGTATTCTTCGTGAATAAATATTATTTCTTTCTTTCTTTCTAATATTCAACCAATAATTTCTTTTAAAATAT
>DWTU01002576.1:0-11314 GCA_018251515.1 Cecropterus confusis | reverse complement strand
CAGGCCACATCGTTCGTAGGACAGACAACCGATGGGGTAGAAGAGTCCTCGAATGGAGACCACGTCTGGGCAAAAGGTGTACAGGCCGCCCTCCGACAAGGTGGACCGATGACCTGAAGAAGACGGCGGGTTACCGCTGGATTTAGATGTTGCAGGTCCGGTAGGAGTGGCGTAGATTAGGGGAGGCCTATGGCCAGCAGTGGGCTTTTTAGAGGACTGGACGGATGGATGGGATGGATTTGTATGGAAGCTTAATACTACTATTAACTGTTACTGTCCGGTCGTACGTATCTTTAAAAATATCAAACAATATCTACGTGTTATCAAGTACCTAAATAATAAACAATCGTACCAACGATTTTTTATATAACATCCATGTCCATGTTCTATAAGATTTTGTAAGCTGGTTGTTGGATAGTAAACCTAGTAAGGAGTCCTTACGAAATTGCAAGACTTGATTGACATTTTTTCTACTGTTTAGAAACTTATTACTCAGAATAGAACTCAGGTAAAGCAAGAGATTTTACAGAAGCCAACTTCACAGAGACTAACGAGCCTAGCGAAGAATCTATTTACTAAAAAAAAACAATAATTTACTTATTTTACGGCAGATGTAACACGTATAACCACTTTCGTTACTAAAAACGTAAATAAAATCTATTATAGGACGTTGAAAGCTCTCTTCATAGCGTGAGGGTTATTTTTGTACGAACTAAGTGCGACTTGTTTGTTTCAAATAAGCATTGTAAGTACACATCAACATTTTATATCAAAAAGATAAAATTATTTAGCGAAACCTTCCAACTTATTTTAGTATACATAATCTTGCTTTATGATTTCTATAACATTATTACATAGTGGTTGAGGGTGGTTAGAAATATCTATGGAATGTATTAAAGTAATAATAATAAGATATTAACATAAAAACATAAATCATTATCATAAGCCAGATTGGTTGTATTTTGGCCGTTTTTTTTATAAAAAGAAATAGAGCAAAGTCAAATTTAAATTATCTCTCAAAAAAATCCACCTCCACTAGGGTAACTGAAATAGATTAGCAACGTCGCTCAGAAACGTAGCGTACGTAGGATGCAAAATTCAGAAATCAGTTCTTCGTACTGTCAAAAAAGAGTTCTAAACTATTTTAACTTCGTACGCGCTATTTTTATTAAAAGATTAGATAGTAAACAAACGAGCATGCAGTCCACTTGATAGTAAGTGGTTACTGCCGCCCATGGACATCTGAAAGCAACTTCATATAGAACAGGGGTTCTATCTAAAGTCGATCACAGATGCTTTGCTACGTCCGAGGACTAAGATCTCCTCAAGTCTCATATATAAATTATCCGGCAACCACACCCTTCCACTGAAATGCAAAAACTGCTACACGCTAGAAATAGGTACAACAGTAAAAGTAAAACAGCTTGGAAAATTACATATCTTTTAATGCTTTAACAACACAGATGTTATACATTAAGTTACTTTGCAACCTTGACCATGACTGCACCACTAATTCTTCTACCGAATCTAAAGCGCTCCTTAGATCTCTATCCATCGATATTAGTTTGGTATGCGTCTTCAAGAATAAACTTAAGTATGATTGGGCTAGTTCGAAGTCTCTGTTACTACGCAACATTACTTCTAGCATCGAGATAAACTTCTTCATTACTTCGACAGACCCTCCAGCATCGGGTGCCATACTTGTAACCTCCACTTCTATAGACGATGGCGACATTGTTTTAAGTTTTTCTAAGCATATATCGTAATTTTCATTGTCACATTCGAGTAACTTCTTTGCGAACACTGTCAAGGTGGATAGTGATTCGGGTATCAAAAGCTTATGTCCCTCCCCTTTTTTTTCTTTTTCCAAATCAAATTCTAGTTCTAAGCTCGGTATGGTTGGTAAAAAGAAAGGTGCTGATTTTGGGACGGTTAAAGGTGTTTTCGGCTTATTCCGTTGCTTAACGATATCAAGGTTCAATAAATTGAGCCAGCGCGATGTTGGTTGGCCTGACAGGGTGACAAGTTCCTTGCTTATTTGTTCGGGAGATTTGTATTCAGGTTCGCCTAAGTCTATGGTTCCTATATCATCTACATCAGGTTTCTCAGCCAGGGTGCTTGGTAGTTCTGTGAATAAATAGAAGTGGTATAAAAATGAATGCAAATTAAATTTATTCGGATATGCAAATTAAGAAAACATTCCCCATATACGAATAGGTTAACACTCCATTCCTACTTTAATGTATAAAATAATAAAAAAATGGTTAGTTTGTATGACTTAAAAATAAGTGTTATGCACCATATGAAACACATAAACTTGATATTTTTTCTTTGTTACAATCGATTGAAGTGATTGTTGTCCAACCAACAATTTTATTACAAGTTTCCGTTTTTCAAAAAAAAATATTTTTTTAAATATTAGCTTATAACAAAAATTCGTTCAAAAGTTAATATATACAATTGTATAATACATACTCAGTCTAGGAATATCCACAGCACTCCTGTCAATCGGTTTAAGGAAGACTCGCTCGTAAAGGAGTTTGTTAGCCCACAAGAAGACACCAACTTCGCCGACGTGTGTTGTCGCTAAGAAATCTCCTGTCGGTGACATTGTCAGCGATGTGCAAGGTTGTTCCACCTAAAAACATTTATAAATGATTACTTCACACGTAAGTGTATTTCATACTCTCCACATAGAGGAGTTGTCATCCATTCACCCATCAGACTAGAGGTCTATTGGTGAACATAGTCCTCCCCTTATTGGCACCGAAGGGTGCCCTTCTAACAAAGTTGTGCGTGGTAGATAAGCCATAACAAACCAAGCCTGTAACAAATCCACCAATAGGATTGCTTGATTTTCATTGCTTAGCTTAACCTAGTTCCGGTAGCTAAGTTGTTTTTTTGATATGGCGGGGTGCTTAATGATTTACCTTGTTACGGATTTAAAATTAACAAAAATATTGTTTTTTGAAATATGTAACAATTACTAATGTTTATATTTTGCATTTTAGAATTTAAATTTAAATATACCTCGAAAACACATATGACTGACATGGCGTCTTGAATGACGTCACGCCGTGCTAAACAAGCCGAGACTATAATTATGGATTACGTCAGCTGTTATGTTATATACAATAATGGCATTTGCCACGGCGTGACGTCATGCTTCCTGATTGGCGTTCACTGTCACGTGACTGAAGGTCTATTTTTGCCGAATTTATTTCCTAAAAATATTAATCCTTATTTCTTATAACAAATAATTTAGTTTTTTGTTATCAATATAACATGATCATTCATTAGAAACTACTGTCCATCCAATTCAGTTTTAGTGGAAACAAGCCTATTTTACAGCACATCTTACTTAGATTAGGTTAATAGCCTCGGTTTGTTATAGCATATCACTTAGCTACCTCACTCATCTTTAAAGAAAAGTCACACAGTTATAGGACAGTTTGGTCCTGTATAATATACATCTAGCAGTCAGTCATTGTCTTTAGTAGAGTGTGAGCACTCTACTAGTATTTTATAAAGCGTATTATGTATTATTCTTTGTGCTTGTTATTGTAAAAATCCATAGCAAGAACAATAGAAAAAATCCAGTGTAACTGATACACTGTTGTATTTGTATTCGTGGATAAAAAATGATATGTGAATGTATTAAATGTAAATGTATTTAATAAGATATCCATTTCTTTAATAGATCAAAGGTCTCCTGTAATAAGAAGAATAATTTATAAAACTTACAAAAAATATGTCCACCAGCTGTGCACTGGGAATATCCCAAACACAAATTGTGCAATCCATAGAGGAAGAGATCAGCCACCTACAAAGTAAAATATTTTTTTATTAAATGATAAATAAAAACCAAAACAGTTATAAACAATTAAATATTTTTTAATAAATGATAAATAGAAACCAAAACAACAGAACAACAAAAAAGTAAAACTATTTAAAAGAAACATGCGAACTCTTAGTAGTACTTATTAAAAAAACATTGAGGAGGTATAAGTAAGAAAAAGTATATGAGTTGTCATATATTTGCCAGATATTTCATCTAAATAAAGAAATAATTTAACTACAACTGTACCTGCTCTGGCAATCAAAATCGATGTCGTTTATTTTCGAAATATGCCCCTCGAATTTCCTCACTACATTCATAGTATCTATATCAACGAGAGTGATAGAAAAGTCTTCATTTGCCAGTGCGAGCAATCCACTGTCTCTGTGGCATTTCATGCTATCCACAGAGTCTTCTAATCTCATCACATGGTAAGGCGTTGTAGCTACAATTAGAAATTTCACTTATAAAATTACTTTGCTAAAGTGATGAATATGAAATTCTAAGTATTAGTAGCATGGACGCTTCACGTTTTTGCGTGTCATCTTTGCGCAGGGGACAGTTACACGCCCCCCAAAAGATGAGCCCGTGCGGTGGGCCACGCTAGGGGGATCCGATGCGTTCCATTGGAGATCCCGAAGCACCCTAAAAACGCTGAGGAAGACCACCAAGGGGGTTTAGAGGGTAAAAATCCCACATAACTCGAAATCTCTCTAAGGCTTTGTACCTTTACCTGTGTACCTTCTGAAGGTTCCCCCGGCACCAAAAAAAAGTATTAGCAGCATGACCCATATGTGACTAGCTAATCTGGTTGACGTTATCTCCAGGACTATCCTAAGCTTACATGAATAACATTATTATGATTATTATTAAGATTACAAATTTAAATAGTGCTGTTACAAGGGTGTATAATACAGGTGTAACAATTTTTATTATATGAAAATTTGTTTAAGGGGCTTGATGCTATTTCGCCGGATTGTTTTCGAAACTTAAAGAAATAGAAATTATAATATACATGTTCACAAAATGAATATTTGTTCTATCTAATGCAAATTTATTTTCCAGATCAGTTTTAGGTGATATAAGGAAAGCAAAAGTAATATCTTTAATTTATCTAATGATATTAATCTTCATAGCTGAAAAATGTTATCTTCCTTCTGACACAGTTGAATAATAATACATACTTGTTTTAAAATACCAAAACTTCAATTTGTCATCAGCTCCTGCAGTAATTACTCTTTGATTGCAGATATCAGTTTCAACTCCTCGGACTGCCCCCTTGTGAGCAAGCTTTTTCTCTTTGCCATAGTGTCCTCGATAAATTCCAGACTGCATATTAAATTTATGCACCTGACCATTACTATAACCTGTTAAATTAAAGAAAGGTTCACATTTCATTACCTATTGTATTGTACAAAAATATAACATTGCTTAAACTTCCCTTATTTGATAATTATGATTATCATATTTATAAGTATTTTATAATAATATTTTGCAAATGGTTGTTACAATTCAAAGAGATTTTTCTATCTATTTATATCTTGCACTCCCGATGGTTAGCATTTTCAAAAAAACAAACAATCTTTATATTTTTAAGTATTACAAGTATACTTTGTATGATGTACTTATAATTAAAATATTTTATTCAAAGTAAAGTAGTTGCAATTTACTTTTAGAACATAGACAACCTTTCTTCACAAAGCATTTTGTTTATGGAGGAAAATTGATAAATTGACCTAAATGAATAAATAATAAAATTATATACCTATAATAACAAAATTTCCACAATGAGTCACAGTCAGACATGTCGCCAATGTTCCCTTCGGCATTTCTGGTGGCTTCAGCTTGTGCTCCCCCATACATATTCTGTTGTATGACCATGTTGTTGCCATATACTTTCCTTCATGCAATGATGCAATGCTATCCCATTGCTTGTCTCTTTGCATGCATGAGCTTAATTTGGAGATTGGTGGAAGGGTGAGATAGTCAGTTTGAATTCTCTCTGTAATGTAATAGCAAATGACTTATAAAATGCTGATTTACAGATATTGAGTGTAGGAGAGTAGTATTGAATGTCCTATAGTAAGCAAAGTTAAATAATTACTATTAAAAAAATGGTTTCATTGGTTATTTAAATATGATGGAATTAAAATATCTTAACAAGTTTTATAAGTACATTGTTTATATACTTTATTTGAGAGCATGTACAACTATCTTTGTGAAATGTACAGCTATAATATAGGTATAACATAGTGAAAATTTATGTGATAATTCTCATTCCACAATGGAAATCATTCCAGGTCATGCACACATAGGATATTGATCCTAGATGCTTCTTTGCTTGCTAGGTATCAAGGGCAACAGTCACCATATGATATCCACATGTATTATATTTTACACCTTTATATCAAATTAAATATATGCAATTTACTTACTTTTCTTTTTAGATGCTTTTCTGCTATAGGAAGCCTTGCCCATATTCTTGTTGAATGTCTCTGTCACAGTATTCATAATGTGAAGGCTGCTGTCAGTACCTGCTACTAGCATATTCTCACCAGTTGGTTCACAATAACGGACTAGATTTGGCGGTAAAGCATGACCTTCCCTAAAAGTAATTATAACAAAGGTAGGATAAATATGTAGGTTGTTAAATGTCTAATTATCCACCATGTATTATTAATTGATATATATGTATATATTAAGACTTTATAGGAGAATACTCAGATTATTTATCTATACTGCAGAATGTATTGTAAGTTTGAAACTTCATCATTTTTAATGATGAATTTACAAACTTAGAATAAAATGTTTACTGACAAATAGTAAACATTTTTCAGGTACAATAATATATAATGACCAGTTAAGATGTTTTCTGAAAAGCAAAGCCTGGTTTTTCTGTATAGCATCAGAAATACATTCCTACCTTTTCTTCAGAAGCCTTGCACCACCATCAGGCATATCAAAGATCCACATTTTCAATGAATTATCCGGTGAATTTGTTATCATCACAGGCTCAGACATCAAACATTGTAAGCCAGCTATCCTAGTTGAGTGGGCCGCTTGGATTTGAGACTTAACTCTCTTCTCCTCCAAATCCCACAAAACAATGTGTCCTTGGGTACTGCCCGATACCATAACCGGTGCCTGGTCAAGCCTAAATGACAGGCAACTGACCATTCCCCAATCGTGAGTGAATTCCATTACGGTTTCATCATACCGGATATTATGTAGTAAAATTTTTTTATTCGCCAAAGCTATAGCTACCACGTCTACGGCTGGGGCAGGCTCTGTCACCCTTACAGACGATTGCCACCCTGTTATGGTGTAAACCAATTTGCTAGTGCGCACATTCCAAATTTGAAGTTGACCCTGCTTGCTTCCGAGCAAGATTTTGTTCAAGTATGTTGGTGGATGGCATAGTGTTGTAACTTTAAAATGATCTTTATCAAAATTTAGTTCGAGAATTTGTTCCTCGTCCTTAATATCGAATATCCTTAAAACATTGTCTTCATCTATAGAAATTATGTGAACTCCGAACGGTAGAATATGGTTAATAGGCGCAGTGTGACCTTTGTAGACGTGTTTTAGCTCGCAGCCTCGTCTCCACGCGTAAATATTATTTTCACTGGCTGTGTACACATGAAAATTGTCCCCGCTCATACATGTTATTGGACCGGGATGTTCGCCACTGACGCTAAGCAGACGGAACTTGTCACACCCGTAAGTATGGAACCACTTCCCCACGCTAGTACAAACGAGATTTTCACCACGTCTCTGAATATATCTAGACACGAAAGGTACATGTGTACTGACATAACCTAATACTCTCGCGCCAGTAAATATTTGGCTACTCCTTTTGTCTTCGGACATTTTAACTACTTATTACGTAACTATATAGTACAAATTTTTCACTGAATGTCAATCTTATAAATCATTATGTATAATTACAAAACTATTTAAACACGCGTGTTTGTTATTGTCCGGGAACACTAAAGTGACATTGGCAAATACTGACAACTGACTTCACTAACTCACTGACACGTTTTTTTATTGCTTTTTACAGCCTTGACTTCTTGTCTTTCAGCCAACTGAGGCGACTGTCTCGCGCAGTATAATTACACGTGTATATACATAAAAGCAACAGTTCTGTTATGCCCTTTACAAAATTTTAACAGCATTTTATTTGCCTGCCTTTCTTAAACTTTATATTTTGAATACTCATACCGTTCTCTTAAATCAGAGCAGCGATATTTCTATGCACTAATGTAAATTCAACAAAACTACAATGATGTGGTCACCAACTAAATTGCATATATAGACGTTACTATGACTTATAAAGAACGTCATTTGTGGTTCGTCTGTACAAGCACCATCGCTGTTCCAACATATAACAGTCATATAACTCTGTTGTCTTCTTGTTTATAATTATTTTGTTGTATTTATCCGAGGTGTTCCATGATAGTCATCAGAGGTTACAGTGCATCTGTAGTCAACCTCGTATATATATTGGGGTCGATTACAAATGCCGACGGCGGGCAATGACCACTTACCATCAGGTGAACTACATGCTCGTTGCTACTTATACCTTTATTATAAAAAGCTATCCACATTCATAACACCGTATAGTGAGATATTTTGCACACTTATTTTTTCGTTTAAAAGTGGCTTTGTTAAAAAACATTTTACTTATAAACATTTATTTATGTTTTTCAATTATTTCATCGCGTATTTTTTTTAATTATAAGCTAATTGTATTTAAAGTAGTCCTTGTCGCTTCAAATCTTCGTAAGTCTTACGATTGACCACATTTCCTTGTGAATCTTCAAACTCTTCATCATTTTCAGCAACAAACCTCTCATTTTCTTTTTGGTTCTTAATTTTTTCCCATACTGAAATAATAACGATAAATTACGAAAAATTTTAATTTATTTTAGGAACTGAGGAATTTAGTAGTAAGTATTGACATAATTATCATAATTGAAAATGAAAGTGTAGAAAGATTAAATTAAAGATAGATTAATATATAGCGACGGATAAAAAGAGTACTGATACAACAACGAAACAACAAAAAATAAGTCAATACTTACATGCGAGAGCATCCTCAATCTGAGTGACGTTAGCAAAGTGAGCAGTATTAGGAATGCCGAGACAACGCATTCCGTGCGCGTGTCTCCACTCAGCGAAGTGACGTTGGAACGCCTTGGGGCCCTTGTACGTGTAGTTGCCGCATATCTCGCACGTATAGCTGATGTTAAGGCCGTGCAGTTTATAAAGCCAGTAGGGAATGGGCTGCAACAGAAGCAGTATTATCAAAATGTTTACTGAATTAGGTCCAAACGCTGATGGCTAATTCTAGTATAATGTAAAGGTTGGCTATTAATTTCAAGTAAGTCCAGATAATTTCAATCAAGATAGCTAAGAGGACCAAATAATAACAGAGTTCGCGCTTTCGGTTCGAAGTTTTTAAATCAGTTTACATGAGTACTGTGCAGAGCTTCTACTATAAAGTTAGTCATCAGTAGACATTTATTTGCTCAGTTTTGATATAGATGTGACTTATATTACTCATGTCCGTATCCTCGGTGGGAGGAAATGAGAGGGAGGTGAAGGTTCAGATCGCCCCACCCAAGAATCACTAATCTAAATCTGGACCAAAGTTAAACACTAGAAAGGAAATGACCCTGATATTACCTATACATCCAATCTGGTAAAATATATTTACCTTGCCATCCCAGCCAAGCGGTAGATTCTTCGGGTTGTATGGCACCTCATCATCATCAGAATCAACATCGGGTGCCGCGGAGGCGTCGCTCTCCTCATCGCTCTCATCACGACGCTCACCGGCCGCGCGAGCAGCCCGCCGGGTCACATTCTCTATAGTAGCCGCGCGTGTGCTGCTCACTATGTTTGAGAACCTGGTGGAAATGTGAATGATAAGTGATATTCTGCATGATTCAGTATTGAGCTAATATGATTCTACGCTGAAGTGGTTGGGCAAGAGAAATTCGGTTTTACCCTTGTATGTCCCATGAGTAAGATTGCAAGCGAAGTTATATATTGTCGGGAAGATATGAGATATAGGTTCGTATCAAATTGTGGTACAATATCTATAATGTATCACAAACTCAATGTAGAGAATTATACCACAGAGAAACAAAAAATTAAGTGTATTCATTTATCGTGTGACACAATTTATTAAAAGATATATGTATTGTTTTAAGTTTCTGTTCTCTATTGGTTCTTGGGCTAATGATGCTTTGAGAATGTTACAGTAAAATTTTCTTACATTATTCGAGGAAGTGATTATTTATTAATTTCTAAAACAAACGTATATTGGAAAATTAAAAGACGCTGTAGCATTTTACTAGACTATCCTTGTTAACTGCTACTTAAAAAATTATTGTGTATTAAATTATTATTTTCATATTGTTTTAAAAAAAATATCAAACATAAACTTGAGAATTTTCTCTTTGATTTGGATGCAAAACTACCACTACACCTGATCCTGTTAAATTGCCAGTTAACATCAGACGCCATCCAACTATCAACAAGGATGCCTGTTTGCATTACATCAAATCAAGAATCAATGATAAAACGGAGAGTGCAAAGAAAGCTTATTCCTGTTTTGTAGTCCATAAAATATCATACCTGTAAACTTGTGCTTCAATAGCGGCAATATCTTTATGTCTTTGCTGAGTAGACGCCTTCGCCTTATTTCCACCTTTCTTTGCGACTAGAGATTTATCTAACGCAGTTTGACCCTTTGTACTGAATAATCTGAAAAATATAGAAATTAAATGTGAATCACCAAGTACTTTATTACATTTGTACACATGTACGGTATGTCCATATATACAACATGGATAGTTTGTCATTTTTTTAGAATTCAGGCAGATGAAAAGTTTCGTCTTCTTTCACAGTTTGTGTAATTTTAAATTGAATCTTTTCAAGGTTTTTAAGAGAAAACTAGATATATATAAATTTATTTATTTGTGATTTAAGGTAAATAATGAATCTGTTTATTTATGTTTAAATATTTGAAGAGAAATTTAGATATATATAAATTTATTTATTTGTAGTTTAAGGTAAATAATTAATTTGTTTATTTATGTTTAAATATTTATACCGCTGAGCTCTCTCTTCCAGGGTTCCACCACACTTTAAACCAAGAGCCATGAGGGCAGACTTCAATCTATCCAATCCAAGCGAAGCCAATTCTTCCCATGATGAAAATGCTGACAAATCTAAGTGAGCACCCACATTTGTTAAAGCACCACCGGTTTCTTTCTGTAATAGTAAAGGCGAAAAATAATATCAATAAAAACAGGATAAAAAAAATTAAACCAGAATTATATCAATAGAAATATCAGAATGTTTGAACCCTAGCCTTAAGTTGTATATGTAATTGGATGTACGCCGCATCTCTCGCATTTCTTCATAAGTTATATGGAGAATCGGCAGCAATATGTAGACTAT
>DWTU01002575.1:0-11314 GCA_018251515.1 Cecropterus confusis | reverse complement strand
CTCTTATAAAAAAAACTAAGTTTCAACCGGACACATTAATAAAGTCAGTAACAATTGCCTTTTTCGCTATTTTTCAGGGTCAGCAATATATTTTTGTGTCGCCCATACTCTTGACAAGACTTACTAATATTAAAAATGCGAAAGTTTGCGAGTTGTATGGGTGGTGTTTGTTACTCTTTTAACGCAAAATATACTGGTTGGATTTCGCTATGGCACACAGATAGTTCATGCCCACGGTTAACATGGAGGACAATCATTTCTGTGGTAGACGTGACCGAAGCGCAGAGTAAGAATAAAAAAAATGAATGCCAAAAATATTCATTTTGTGCAATTAAAGCGATTATTATAGGGACGTAACATTTATATTTGTCCTTTTCTATCACATTTTTTTTACTATTTGATTTGCTAAGCAGTAGACTACGTTAGGTTTAAAAATATTTTTCAAAATAATTTTAAGTATTTAACATAATTTTACATTTTGTTCACACTTTGTGATATAACTTCTTCTATATTATATAGAAAAGGTAGATCTACTCCGTGCTTAGTTTTGGCAGCTTCGTAACTCGCTTATTTCTTAATTGTAAAAACGGTGTCAGCTTGGTTTGAATAAACACACCGTCTGCCATACCACCCACTACCACGTACTTACCTACCTTTTTTTGGTGACGGAGGGTAACCTTTAAAAGGTACACCGAAGCTTTAGGAGAGACGCCGGGTTATGTGAGTTTTTTACCAACTAAAACCCCTTCGGTGGCCTTCCTCAGCGCTTGCAGGGGACTCCGGGATCTCCAATGGAACACACCGATGACCTGCCTTCCTTCCTACCAGTACTTTAACTCACTCCTCAAGGGCAACATTTCGGCCTCAGACAAGATTGTCCTAGATAGTGTCGGTAATATAATGATTGATGGACAAATGTCTAGTCCAGTCCAGGACATTGTAATACGTACATTACTATTACTGTATTGAAAATAAATCTATAAATGATCAGCGAAAGAATTTACAGGTTTGTGATATTCGTTAAGTAACAAGAACATAAATTTTGAAAGTAGACATAAAATAACTTGGTACCGGTACTATTAGACAAGATAGATTCATATGTGGCTGTTACCATCAAGTAAACGGTAAAGACTTCTACCACTCTCAGTAAGTTTCTGCTAAACAAGTTTTATAATTAAATAGTTTTCTTTAAAATAATTATTTTCAAACATTCAGATGTGTACAATGTACGCAATAAACCAGCACATCACCCACTTAATGAAGCTCACTTCATTAACTTCAGCAATATATTGGAGAATCGCAATGAAGGCGTACGAGCCGAACAAATTAATATTAATTGTCCCTTTGTCCCGACAATTGCTTCGGACGCTCCCCGTCCCAAAAACGATAAATATCTTCACGGACTACCACTTTAGAAAGGTCCGCTCCCAACGGTAAAATGTTAGAGCAGGGTTGATTGTTAAAGCAAATTTAAGTCGTTTTTAGACAGCGCTTTATACAAAACATGTGGAAGCATGGTGCGTTCCCTATTTTCTTTATTTTTATAGTATACTATTGTGGTTTAACACGAGTTTTAAATGAGATAGGGATTAGTGGCGAACCCATGTTGGTTTTTTTTATCAGATTAAAGTGGCAATTGGGCCCACCTAATCGTAAGTGATTACTCTCGCCCGTGGAACTAAGCACCTTCCTATAGAACAGGGGTCCTATCTGAAGTTAATCATAGATGCGTATCCTCTTCCGAGGACTAATATGATTACCTAGTCGATAGCCATAAGCTTTCAGCTAAACGCAAGAATTGCTACACAATAGAAATGTGTGGCAGTGGGACCTCCCCTGTTGAACTACACTGGTTCTACAGCATGGACGTTTTCAAATTGCACGCAAGAAAACTTAAGTCGTATCAATGGCTATCCAGGGATAAAAAATGCGATTTGCGGGTTTACGTGCTCCTCAAAAAGTAAAAACGTATGAAATTTTGCCATTAATGGCCTTCATTCAAACCCTAACTGCGTCAGATATTGCTTTACTTTGCAAATGTGCTAAAGTCTGTGAAAGCTACGACGCCGTGCGTACTTTAAGGATTACGTAACATACATTGAGTCATTTATTTTTACCCTACCTCTCTTAACTTTTGTTGTTGCTTTGGCCTTTTCTCCCAAGGTTGTTTGGAAGGAATTGATAACGACCTATTGTATTTCCAATAAGAAAGTTGGCCTTTCTACACTCATTGCTAGCATTCCCTCAGGTCCATGGTCCTTAGAACCGCATTTGTATTAACCCTTTATAAGACTTTCTTATTTGAATTTAGCATCATATAACTACTTTCCTTAGTGAATAGTGCTTGGAATATGGCTTACTTCGTTGTTCTATTACATGAAATTGCAAAGAAACATTTGCAATTTTATTTACAATTCGCCAATTTTGCTTCGATCAACGCAAATGTTACAGTAAATTTTATTCCACCATCAAAACCCAGGTTCGAAGCATCATAAAATAACGGTCTGATAATACACAACAACTTTAATGGCAGCCCTGCTTCAAAACACCGTAAATCTTCCCATTCCGATATTAACGACGCAACTTGCTGAACGTTCTACTCCTTGATACAACATCGTTTTTATCAAGACCAATAAATAATCAGCCGATCCCTCAGTAGATTTATATCGCGCTTTCGAAGTTTCTATCCCTTTTTGCTTGCAATCTGTAAGAAGATGATTTATAAGATTGTCGATTGAACGATTCAATTTTATTGTTGGTGGCATTCACATTTTAAATGACGTTCGGAGTAACTTTCTTCTCGATAATGGCATGTGTACTAGATTGCAATCTTCATACCTTAAGACAAGGTATTTTAAAGGAAATCTTTTATCTAGGATTATAAGGAATTTCTATCGAATTTGACAAGTTAGCCTTGAATCCAAATGAATGTTGCTTAATACAAATTCAAGGATTTATGATTACTTTGGCATCGTTTCTCGTAAAGTTATGTTATGAGCAGTGTGCCTGATGGTAGGTGCTCTCGTCATGGTAAACCTATACAGGTTTGAAGTCTTAACTATAATTAACTAAATTTTCCTCACTACGCTTGAAGACTAAAATGAAATATGAGGAGATCGAACCCGGAACTGGACCGCTGTCGTCAAAACTTCTATATGTGGAACACTTTAAAATTGCTTACATTAACTATAATGTAATGAAGAGTACTTCATACCTAAATCGCTACAATAAGCAAGTAACATGATTTTATATCTCGCAGGAATGACAGACAAATTTCGTGTTTGCTCAACAAACTGAATTAGGACAGGATACGCCGCATTACTCTTTTAGGTACTGACGTCACGGCATATTTCTGGGTTGGCAAAGTTATTTTTACGCGTGAGTGGCCTTATTTCCTAAAAGCATTGGAGCCATTAGGTTTATTAAAAAATGTGTTACTTGTAGATTTTATTAGAAAACATGTTATGACGAAGAAAAATGAGCTTATTACAAAATAAGGATGTTTTTGTAATCTATTCTATGTTTATAGAATCTAATATCTATAGAATTTAACTAGCAAACGCCTATTTCGTAGCTAGGTCTCTATGTAAACTAATAGAATGAAAGAAGAATAGTGAAATAAGAACGCTTTTTGGCTGTCGTATTATATTATTTCGATTGTCTGTATGTATGTATGTCTGTCATGTTTTGCTTGTATATCTTAACTGTAACGATTTTGACGGCATTTTTACGCAAAAAGTCGAGAACTCTACAAAAATATAAATTATACTTTCTACCCGAAAATGCCTAAAATTTTGCGAAAACTATAAAGTGCTCGGCATGGGGTATCTTGTGAACTGAGTCAACGTTACTATGACTTTGGACTCAGATCAAAGTAAAACTTTATGCAGGCTTCATTACGTATTTTACCAACTCAAACTTGCACAGCGGAGCGCTATTCAATGAAATACTTTATTAGTCACTTCAAAGAAAAGTTATAGCAAAATTAATTGCAAGAGAATACAGAATAAGTGGCATCATTATGAAGGAATACTTAAGCATAAGCGGTGTTAATTGGAGAATCTAATTTTGTAAGCCCCTTGAAATGAGATTTTAATTATTACTTGAAAGTTTTTTATGTAAGTGTCACTTAAATGTTATTTTGATAGCGATTAAATTTATTCATTAACTTATATAGGTAGGTATTTTATTTGATTTGGTTTTCGATACGATTCGCACCCTGTGCGACCATGTTAGTCTGTAGAAATGGCATCTGTTACTGGCATCAGTTAAAACCCGTGTTCTATACGGAGCGGGTTATTTAATTCAAATACCATTTTCTATCAGGTCAACTGCAACTTCGTTTGCTACTACAGTCTCATAAAGAGCATGTAAAATAAAGATATTAAAATGAAGTGATGAGCCAAACCAACTTAGTTTTCGGGGATATCTAATTTGTTCTGCACCTCGAGTAGAAATTGTTTAGGGTTACTTAGGACTATCTAGAGGCGGCATTTGCCATTAGGGCTATATTGTTTTGTAAACACTTTTATCATATGGCATATTATGAATAAATGAATAATTAAATCAGTTTTTAAGCCAGCATCCATGCCGTGTAATCGAGTTAAATGGACAGCAGTCATTACTGTCAACCGATGTTGATAACTGCATCGCGTTTGCAAATTGGATTACGATATTTCATCGCTCGTAGCAACACATTTTTGGCATATAAATTTGTATGGGACCAATGCCTCTGTACTGACCTAGGTTCTTATTTTGCCAGGTAGAACGAGGACGGTTCAAGAAGTCATACCGGTAAACCTACTTCTAGCGCGAAGCAGTTTCGGTGGAAGGGTGTGTTTGCTGGCGGATGAGGCGACCATACTAGTCCTCGTTGCTTTACATAAACGAAAAAATAACTTGAACTAAAATAATCCATAAGTTATTTTAGATTAATATTGCGAAAATGATACCTTTTAATATGTAACAGGTACTCATGTTATGCGGTTGTTGATCTTTTATATTTTTAATTATTATATTAATAAATCATGTACCTGGGTCAAAATATAATAAATTATTATTATATTATATTGCGACCCACTTACAATAATCGTGGTCAAGGCGATACAGCTTCAGGAAATATCGGCAAAAAAAATTCAAAAACCGTGTCAAAAAAAGCATAAATCATTTAATTATTTATATTGTTAATAATGAATTTGTTATTTATTAACTTGTCTGTGTGGGATTCCATTTAATTCCATGTACGTCTATGATATTTCGTCCTATTTTCAACGCATATCGCACATAAAAATATAAATCGCATGTTTAACGTTTAACGAAACGAATTTCCGTTACCACCTCGTTATAACGCGACTGAATACAAAATCCAATTACTCGCACATGTATTTTAGAGCAAACTTTTTTAAACTCTAATCAAAATCTAAAAGTTGTGAAGCACGGCTCGGGTCCGCTGAATGGCGGAACGGACCCAGCTCGTTAGAAAAACGAGTAACCCGTAATTACTAGGCTTTCACGAGACCGGTTAAAAACGTTCGCACTCGTATTCGTATTCGAGATGTACTCGCATTAATCGTATTCGTGTATATTTATATTATAATATTTGCTTGTACTCGTGTTTACTTTAAACTGATATTCGCCTAGTGATTGGAATTTCTCATGATATCCATTTTTCTATTATTGTTGACATTGAAACTCGTATAAAGACAGCAAAAAAATATACTAGGTTTAATAACTAAGTGAAAAAGACACTGGACTATTTTGTGTGTTTACTTATATAAAAAGTATTATGGAGTCGCAATTACTGGTATTTCACGAAATCGGTTAAAAACGATCGCATTTGTAACCGTATCGCAATATTCGCAAACTATCTTGAATTCGCTCGTTAACAGTATTCGATTTATTTTATAGCGGATTTTTCTATTTACCCAATGTTGTGCTGTCTCAGTGGTTGAAATGATCATAATTTTAATTTTTTTATTGGGGGTATCAAGTGGTGGTAAGGTTTTTTGTCGTTTGTCTCAAGTGGCTTCAGCGTCACTCCTTTTTCTACTTAATAACTGTAGTATTAACTGCCGGCGTGTCCTGGTTTGAAGGATGTGGTAAGTGAGACATACTTAATAGTGGCATTCCAACTTAGTCCTCAGGGGTAGCAATGCATCTGTAATTTCAGGTAGGACTGAAATGTAGTTGGGTATTGATAGCAGTCGCATTCGTATTCATATCACAACGTATTTGTGAACGGTTAAAGTAACTGGTTATTAATATTTGAGTGCATGTGTATTTTAAACTAATTATTGATGTTCATTGACTTACATTTGCTGAAATGTAATGATTATTTTTAAATAATTAAATTTACTTCAATTTCTTGAGATTACTTACTTTAGATGTTAGACTAATATAATCGCAAAACGAATCCATTTTAATATGTAACGGGTACATACGATATGCGGTTTTATATTTTTCTTTTTGTCGATATTTCGATATTTATCTCGATATTCATTACACAATCTCTAATTTATTGATTTACCACTTTCTCAGATACGAAGTATTACTGATCGCTTATAATTTATAACATGACTTGTTTTGCTAATATAACATAACATGCAAAGACGTTATGTCATTAACCGACTTCTTTTAAAATTCTTAGCTACATTAAACCTAGCTTACCTAACTAATGTAACTTTAAACTTCTTATTTTAGTACTCATATGTTCGTTACTTTTATTTCTACTCAAACTATTGCGCTGAACTTAATTCCCAACTTTACTCATTCCCTTCTAACGAGCTCTCGAACCGTCGGTAACTTCAGGAATATTCCCACTAGAAATACCTATTACTCTGTACAACATTAGCAAAAGTTACCTGGTAACTTTGTTCAATTAAGACCGTATTACTGATCTTTTGTCCAAGTTGCTCTAACTTAGCAAGTGCTTTAATATATTTGATATGGTATAGTATGGTGTTTTATGCAGTTCTGGGGTTCAAATTTAAAACACCTTAAAAAGTATCATCACTTACAAAAATTAAAGATCACTGCGAAATAAAATATCTTAAGGAAATCAGTATTACTGTAAAACTGTAAAATATTTTTTATATCATGGAAAAGAGATGAATTTGCACTTGGCCATTTGGAGGAGTCAACCCATAAAAAAAGGGAACACAAAATTCATTTGTTGGATTCAACAGCGCCGAACGCACCTACTCGCTGCTTTATTTCACCGCTTCTCACTTATAACAGTGATTAACATTGCTATAAATACAAGGAGTGACGGTTGTGCCTTCTCTATTAAACCATGAATATTGCGGAGCCTTTGGCGACAACTTATAGGTACATAAATAAATAATTTGAAATAATGGTTTACAATTTTTATCTCTCTTGTTTGTAAACTGATTTTTTATGTTGTTGACGAGCTTTAGGGCTGACATAATTTCGGCATAATTGTATGACGTTGCTGACATAATTTTATAGGCAGTGTCTTGAGATGTGGCTATAGAAAAAAGCTAAAAAAGCAAAGCTAATCGCTGAGCATGGTAGCCGTCTCACAAAACGAGCTGCTATTATAGCATGAGAAGACATTTGTAGCATTTTTCGTGCATATGCAGGAATTCACGACGCATTGAACGCTAACTGTGTAGCCCCGGGCAACTTCGCCGATTTTGATGCCGCAACAAACCACTTCTATGTTTGACGGCACTAACGTTTTTTATTAAAAATGTACATAGTTGGAATACGACATGGGGCGAAAACTCGTCCATATAAAATGAATACTACATAATACATATTAATAAACCGTTCTCGCGTAAATAACCCGCAAACATCTGGGTTATTTCAATTCTCACAAAACGCCTGTCCAATCCTAACATCTGTCATATTCAGACCCATGTTAGGACGAAGTTTGTTACAAAACGAACCTAATATTTTATTCCATTCACGCCGTCTCGACCAGCCTTCGGTTCGTGTTGGCTTTGACATTTGCACAGATAAATGGAATATTATATTGTCTGTGGTTAATTAAATGGGCGGCAATTCAGCGCAAGTTCAGAAATTAACGGTTTGGTTACTAAAATATCGAATTTTATTTATAACTTCTATTAATTCAGAAATATATTTATACAAATTATATTTCAATTTTATGGAAAGATTTTTTAATTGTATGCATCGTTTATTGTATTTGTAAATTATCTGTGATATTTAAGATTTTTACGTTGTTATTTAAAATCTTTGTCAAAAAATAACTATATGTTCTTTTCACTTTATTTACAACTAGCTTTTACCCGCGGTTTCTTTCAAGTTTTTTGACAAACAATCATTTGTACCAAAATATATTTTTTAATAAAAAATATCCTACGTTTTTTCTAATACCTCTAGGAATATGTGTACAAAGTTTTTGGCGTGTAGGCATAACAAACTTACATTCACATTAATAATATTAGTAGGGATATACATATTCCTTAAGAAGGTAGTACCCTCCTTCATTTCACAGTGACGACACTACCGTCGTATTTATTTATGCCTTATTACAGTACGGTTGAGTTCTATATTCTCATGCGGGTGTGGTAAAGGGGAGACGCCTTAGGTAGACTATTCCCTTTAATTGTGTCTAACGTAGCACGCCAATCCTATTTAGGGTTGGCTACATGAGCCAACCTTCAACAGGCATTCCCGTATTTTCCTTCTATATATATTTGTCTATACTGTATACTCCGTATACCGGTAGAAAGATAAAAAACTAAGTACAACATCACGTCACGTAGTAAACAAAGAACCTCTTGAAACAGTATCCTCAAGTCGAGAAAGTTCCACTAAGTGCTCGCTATCTGATATCAAAACTTCGTGAAGCCTTGGGAGCACTTAGTAAGACTTCTTGTTATTTGACGAAGGTAGTAACGTCCAAAATATATCCTTAAAACAGCGAAGGAAAAATCCAATTTAAGTGAATTTACGATGAGCCAAGAATATTAATATAATTCATTATTTTAAAATTATCGAAGCATTTTGTATCGAAGAATGTTGTATCGAAGCAAGCAGTTTTTATATTGTTTATATATATTTAAATGTTTGTTTTCGTGTTTTAGAAGATACAACAGATATTGCTCCTCGTCAATTATTGGATAAGTATCGTCCCAGGTCTTATGGGATAGACACGAGGTTGTCTTCGGGTACCCTCCCACTAGTGATCTGGTTTGAGCACCATGTAAATAAGCTTTAAGATCCCCCTATTTATGAAAATATTGTTGTGCTAAAAAATTTTGCAGTCAAAAATGTTTTACAGAAATTGAGGACACTTATTTAATATTACAGTTATAGAAAAAAAACTACATTCAAGCAAAAAGAAATGATTTGATTTTTTTTAATCTGTACACACTAGAGATAATCTAAGTCACACCACCCCATCTGGCAAACGCCATCTTGGAATTAATTGAACGAAGCGTGACACCTCGCTGAAAGCTTCCCGCGGCGCCGCGTGATTGATCGGAACTGTACCCATTATAGACTAATATTATCGCGGAATTGATACAATGATGTATTTAAAGGATATTGACGATATGCGGTTTTTAATCCTTTCGCCGTGAACACGATCCATGTGACTGGGTCGAATTATCGCCAAAAAGAGAGTATTAACGGATACTATTAAATAAAATAAAAAAAAAATTGTACCCATTGATTACGTTTACCCAAGTCTTTTGTAAAGTACAAAAGAAATGAGTAATGGGTCAAGGCAACGTCTATATTATAATATCATAACGGTTACATAATAAAAAGCAATGTATTTCGATTTGTGTACAATATCTCTGGGACAAAAATGTCCGTATTATATATTTTTTAGATAAGAAATATGCTTGGATTGGTTTTAATATACAAGTGAAAGAAGCGTAACCTTGCTGAAGTTCCTCGCAGCAAAACGTGATTGAAGGTACAGTACCATTTCTTTGGTACTTTCTTTTTTGACGTAAAGGCAAATTTTTAAATAATAAAACCCTTCATTACAGATTTTTTGGTACAGAAATATTTATTTTCAATAGATTTTAATATATATTCGGTTAAATTAGATATCTACTCAATTTTATTTTAAAAAATCTGAATTTAATACTATTTATAATTGGGTTAACCGTAATTTGTAAGTCAATGACAACTGAACTGCTCTCAATCATTCACTGTTGTTTCAAAAATATTTAATTTTCAAACATACTTTTACACCAAGAAAAGTAAATATCATTACTATAAATTTCAAAAGCTGCGTAAAATTTCAAAACGTATTGTTTTAATAATATTTATAGTAAACACAAGTAGGTGCAATAACTAATTCCACTACAGATATATTATGGCTGAATAGACTTTTACCTAAACCTGAAATACAATTTCTCCATCTTTTTTAATCTTCCCGCTACAGATAAATAATCCAGTCCACATCTGTCAAGCGCCATCTTGGAGCTAATTGAACGAAGCGTGAAGCTCGCTGAAAGCTCGGCGCCATGATTGATTGAACTGTACCCATTGATCACGATTACCCATGTCTTTTGTACTTTGTGATGTATTTTCGCCCGCAGTAGCAGTAACTTCAATACCTACTTCATTACATTTGGTGTAATATTTTAAGGAATATTCTTTATTCTTTATCAAACTATATCTTTCTATATTTTTTATTGTCTTTATTCTTTATGTCGGATGTTTAAAGAGGCGACTAAGGGCTACATGGGCTTCAGAGCTCAAGCTTCATAATAACAAATAATAAAATATTTCCTTCCATAAGTGTATTAAGATTTATGCTTATTCAGAAACAGCTCATATTCGGACATCTTATTTCGAATATACTAAATTTGAGCTCCTATACAAACTACGAAGTATTGTTAACGTGATTCAGAAAGGCATAGACTATCTAGTTGTAGCGCCGACAACGTTTCAACAACAAAAATCACAACGTTTCTAAAGTTTTACTTCTAAATATTAGTAAGATTTTTAAAAACAAGTGAAAATCCATTGTCATTTTGATTAATAATTTATACTCATAAACGGTAACTAATCAAAATGATTAAAACATTACTTAACTCTCAATAAGTATCCACAGTTGCAACTTAGTACCATACTTGTACCAACTTAGTACCAACTAGTTAATACCTGTAAAGTAAGATTTATAAACGAAACAGAATAGCGAAAGTTGCAGAGAAAACACATTAGTGCGTTAAAAATCCCACATCACCGGTTATCTGGAATCGATTGCGGTTACCTTTAAGGCTGATCGCCCATTGGCTACTAGCGCACGAGTTGTTAAAGCCATCTTGTCGCTTTCCCGAGGCCACGAAACATTCGCATTAAT
>DWTU01002574.1:0-11314 GCA_018251515.1 Cecropterus confusis | reverse complement strand
GACATCTGAATGATGAGTTTAGATTTCTGTTCTGGGCCTGGATGTTTGTGTATTCGTCTTTGTGTGTCCATGGCACCCAAGGCAGGAGAAAATCCTACTATGGGGCTATGAGTGTAGAAATCGTTTATGTTTAGCGTTTATTATTCACAAGAAATTATCAGACTATCTTAGCTTTCAGAACTGATAAGGCGTCTGTGGTTGGCTTCGGGTAGAATCCCAGGTTACTTACCATGCCCACTTACATACGTGATCGTTTGCACAGGTGGCATAATGGTCTCCTACTTCAATACCATTAAACATAAATTCAAAGTTTATTAATGGAGTTAAATATTTGTGTTTTTAAAACAGGTAAAAGTACTAATAATGGGTATATGACTAAATAATGTTTCTAGTAATAAAATGTTAAAATGTAAATACAATTTTGAATTTAAACACTACGTAGTTAAGTCAAATCTGACCTCTACGAATTCTGTCATAAAACTAGACTCGTACGTGGCATTAAGTTCTCGGTCCAAGCCTTGTCAAACGAGGAATCCCCACTAAGCCTTAAGCCCGCGGGTGTGACCGATGTAAAATCTATTTGGAGTCGGCTTCGCTGCTTACATATGGAAATGGAAATGAAAAACATTTTCTGTTAACGTTAAAAGTTAACGAATTGAATAAAAAATAGCTACGAGGCAAAGTAGATGTTCGCGCATATTTTATGTATTTCAAACTGAACCCTGCGGTTATACCCGCGTTTAAAAAACGTAACTTGACATAGTTACATATAGCCGAAGTTTAAGATCTCATACAATTGTAACATTATAGAATTGTTTCAGAGAGAACTGATAGTAACTGACATTAGCGGATGTGACTGTGGCTGCGTGCGCATAGAGCGCGCGCGGTTTCTTAGGTTTTAATTTTTTGTGCGGAACCCTAATTACATTTTCTAAAATAGAAGTAGCCTAAGTTACGTTTTATGACAGCAACTATCCAACAGTGAAATTCCCGTCAAAATCGGTCCAGTTGGTTGCAGAGATTAGACCAGTCCAGAACAAACAGACAGACAAAAATTTTAGTAGTTGATGTTTTGTTATCAGTATCGTATATACTTTCGTGTGCATTTGGTAAAAAGCTGTTATTTTGTTATTATTACAAACAGACACTTCAATTTTCTTTATATGAATAGATTCTAATTATAGCCTACGTGGCCCTCACAACTGAGACGAATCCAACGATTTCCCATTTTTTAAAATTAGCCAAAAGGTTCGGAATGTAAAAGGAGTTAAAGGACATAATTGCGTATGCTCGAAAAACATTTCCTTTCTGCTGCAGTCGGGTAAAAAATTGATAAAATTGTAGTTGTCAAGATTAACAATAGTTTTATTTTTTAATTAATTAGGTACAATTGTTTCAGGTACGACGGTATCTACAAAGTGGTGAAGTATTACCAGGAGAAAGGTCTGTCGGGGTACCGCGTGTGGAAGTATTTATTGAGACGAGATGACCCCGCTCCGGCCCCTTGGGAGTCTGGCGCAGAGCAATATCCTATTATTGTAAGGATAGTTTAGAGTAGATTTTAGTTTTGAAAAATTGAAATACATTGAATGTATTCCCGTATAAAAAAGATATTATTTTTTGCAGTACCCGGACGGTTACCTAGAAGCGGAAGCAGAAAAAAAAGTACTCAAAGAGAAAAATAACGCAAAAACCACCAAAGGAGGCAGAAAGAGAGCTTTACAGGAGAATAACTTGTCCACCGAACCTGAAGACGCTCTGCCGGCGAAGAAATTAAAGACCCAAGATGAGAAGACAGATATTACACCTTCAAAGGGTAAAGGGAATGTTAATACGCACAATTTTTTTTTGCTTTTTATTTTACGTTGCATTCTTTATATAAAGTTCCTCATTTGTTACAGCATCTAAAAAAGTCACTAGAGGAAGTCAGAATTCGAAAGGTGCCAGTATTGTCAAAAATCAGAAGAGTCCTAAGGATAAGTCTCCACTGAAAAGGGAAAATTACAAGGAGAATAGCAACACTACACTCGGCGCCGACGAGATGAATGCCATCAAAGCTGATACAATAAACTCAAAACTGTGGGAGGAATGTCTTGAAGTCAGTGAAAAGAAGACTAAACAGGTATGTTGCTCCTTTTGTATTATGGTCATAACAAAAAACTAGATCTCGCTCGGTTGTAAACCGATTATAAAATAAAAACTTTGAGGACATTTCAAATGATAACACCTTATGTCCCCATTAGCTACATAAACTAATAAAAACGATGTCGGGTGACATTGAACTTGAAGTATAATGTAATGATGTTGATGATGGTGAGAAAGGCAAATATTTTGAATATAATTTTGAAGGTGGTAGAACTCTTTGTGGTTCGACTCCGAAAGCACCGCCGCCACACCTATTTCTGCCTAATAACAGCAGCGTTATGCGCCACTTACCATCAGGTGGGCTGCATGCTCGTTTGCTCATGTTGCATGCTTGGTGACTTTAATACTATAAAAAAAAATAGTAAAACCATTTTTTACAGAGTGATAATTTATATTCATACTAGCTGAAGTATGCTGAGTGCTTCACTCCATGATAGAAACTAAATATTAATTAGAATTAAACAATAGATTCTACTCACTAACTGTTGGAGGGACTACAATTGTGATGAGGACCTTCCGGATAAAAAATAAGATGTTAACCTCGCGTATGCCTAATAGCAAGTTTATTATATTTTAGTTATAATATTTTTATTTAAAATGGAAATATTAAAGTATGAAATGAAACATCTAGTGACGTCACTAAAATAGTCGCCTTCTTTATATAGCGAAAAATACCGAAATGAAAAGTAGACTGACGAACTAAATAAGCTACATTCATGCAAAATTTCATACATTTTTATATTAGTATAGATAAAATATTTATTTTTATTGTGATATATAAAGTTGTTCCATATTCCAACACAATCCATCCATTAATCCAGTGTAAGAATTTCATGAATCATATTTTATTTCACAGGATTTCATTGAGCATGTGACAGAAGTTTTCCGATGCATCATTTGTCAAGGGGTTGCTGTGAATCCTGTCACTACACCTTGCCTACACAACTTCTGTCTGGTACATAAATGAATTAATTTCTTTACTACGCGAATGTATCGTTGGAGATTTCTATTCGTTTCTGCTTATTATTGAACTGTTATGCTTGCTTTTAATGTGTAATCATAGTTGTACGTACAAATACTGTACGTATAACAATATTGTACGTAAAGTCCCATTCAATGAGTATATTAGGAGTGCGTGTCCAAAAAAATGATTAATATTTAATATTTTATTTTCAGAGTTGCATTAAGCTCGCATTCGATCGGACAGAATCTCAGAAATGTCCCTACTGTCGCAGCAGTTTGAACAAGGAAGACTTGCAGACCAATGACAAATTGCGGACAGCTCTTAGGGTGATTCTAACGGGCTACGACGCCAGGAAGTAAGCTTTTATGCTACCTTCAGAGGAGTTTACGAAATGATCATACCAACCTATATCATGGTCGTAGACGTAACGTTACAATGTGGAATTTTGTTCTTGAAAAATATCATTACCATTTTGAAATCTGTGTCATATTATAATATGAATCTTGAAGAGAGAGTTAAGGACTCACAGTAATAAAATTATAAGTAATCTGTTAAAATAATTTAACTCTCAAATTCATTTAAATGTTGGGGCTGAAATGAAAATCCTATTAGTAAAACCACGATGTAATGGCTCGATTAGTACGATACGATCTAATGTGCTATAACTCATGGGATTAGGAATCAATAAATGAGTGAATTTAAATTCCTTACACATTAATAGTTTTTGAGTAAATTCCGAAAAATTAAATACCATTTGTTTTTCATCTTAATTTTTATCATTGCAGTATAATCTGTCGAATATTTTTTTTCTAAACGTCAATCCAAGTCCAATGAAATATCGCACATATATTTATGACCATTATCAATAATTAATACGGTTTTGAACTTGTCGACTATACTATAAGTAGTTTCTGAGATCTATTAGTAAGTGCAGAAAATAATACTGTCATGTTCAATGTCAAAGGTGTAATCAAAGTGCAATATATTGCTGGTTGTTTGGTTAGCTAAATTAGTAACGTTATTACTTTACAAGTTAGTTTCTACATTATTTTATTATAAAAATGTCTTAGCTCGCAATCGATTGTAAAAAGAATAGTTCATCATATTGCATAAATAAGATCGTCTATGGAGTCTGTTCCCAGTAGTGTTCGACCGAAGCTTTGGCTTCGGCCTCCTTCGGCCAATATGGGCCGATGTTTTGGCTGAAGCCGAAAGTGTATTTTTTGGCCGAGGGTGGCCGAAGCAGTCTAGCAAGTGCCTAAACTGGTAATTGCCTAAACTATAACGAATACATGATACACGATGGAGATGGCGAAGCGTAATGGTAACTGAAAACTCCATTGAGGCCTTGCGTCGCCAGTTGTGTACAGAAATTCACATTATTTGTAATGTTATTATTTTAAAAAAGTAGCAATTAAATTTTAATCAGTTCTAGAAGTTATTTATCCAATCAACATACATATTTATCTACAAGAATAAAAAATGTTTGAGAAAAATTTAGCAAATTTAGAACTGAACTCTTAAGGTTTTTGAATCTTCGGCTTCGGCCGAAGGTTGTGGCCGTAGCCGAACAATTGGCTTCGGCCAAAAATCGACATTCTGTCGGACACTAGTTCCCAGTTTGTCTGGTACAGTCTAAGATTAAGAAACACTTGTCATGCATCGGTTAAACGTTCATATAACGATTGAAAAACGTGTGTTTTGTAATTGTAACGAAACGTAATCCCGTTGATAAACTCTAGATTAATTCTTTACATATGATGATATATTTTTATTGATGCTTTCTATATAATTATTGTTCCAAGTGCGTTTATTACTTATGCTCGCGAATGTTATTAGTTTGTCGTTACATATATTGAATGTTACAGAATAGGTAATGTTTTAGGTAATATTTTAATAAATTGTGTATGTTTAATATTTTTTATTGTAATTGTAGTACATGTATTTTTTTATATATAAATCGTGCAATGCGAAATATTTTATTGGCTGAATGCTAGCTAGCGTTTATAATGCGATATATTTTATGGTCCGAAATTAAGTGGTTGTGTCTCATAATTGCAAGCGTGAAATTTTCCATCTCAACATCGTTGAAGTTTATTTGCAGCCTGTGACCGTCTCCATTTATATTCAAAACCTTGATAAAATAACAATGTTATGTAATAAAATCAGTTATAATAAATAAAATAATTTTAAATTTTAATTCCATTTTAACATTACACGAAAGCCACACAGACGCCATGATATGATGTTCATCTTGCATTTAGATTATTGCAGGCGGCGACTTAAAGTTCGGTGGATTTGATCAACTAACTATTGAATTATTGAACCATTTTAACCTAAATAGTAATTTTAATATTCATTTAACCTATATAAAGTAAAATATTTGCTGTGATCTAAAAACTCCTTTTTGTTTTACAAATAATATATGTATCATGAATGTTAAATATATCATTTTCAAATGTAATCGACCTACCTTACGTTATCGCCGTACCTATACGGAAAACAGTGTTTTCTGTACAATGTCTGGAATAAAATTAACTCGCTAATCCCAGCCAAGCGACGTAATATTTGGTTTAGTTAAGTATAATCCATTTACTGTGTTATTATCGATAAGTAATAGTACATATTGCAGATGGCATAGTGTGGCAAAATGGTGCTCAACGGGGAACTTGTCGTGATGCCCATACTATATACGTACGTAACTCGTGTGTATATCTGTCTGTGTGTATATCGTGTGTATATATCTTGCCTGTTATATAATTACAAGCGTTACGGATAACAATGTATAAATCGATATAACGTTTTCAGTATTCAGAATTGTTTTGGTTGCTGTCGAAGTTTTAAAGTTTATGACATTAAACTGCATGTGTTACGTCGTACGCCGCAATAAAATAGCTACATGGTGGTTGGTATACTTGCATGTCTTTTCTGTAACAACCCTTTTTAGACCATAAAAATTGTTCGTTAGATCTACCATATATTTGTTTTTAGTTTTAGATGCAAGTAATCCATAGTGTTATGTAACAAGGTTATAGCGCAGTGAGGCGTCCTGACTAGACCTCAGAGTAGCAAAGCTAGCAATATAAGCTTTAGTTTAAAATGTTGTAGTACAAATTTAGTGATTTAAGTGATGCCTTTGATATTTATTACTGCATAGGATTTTTAATATTCGATAACATGTTTAAACTTCGTGTTTGTTGTTATCATTTGGTTAATATTATATTAGAGTATTTCATTGGCTCATAGTTTATCCAAGCATTCCAATTATTATATATACTCAGCTGAAGCTAGTGTTTTAAACGGTAAGAGAGATGAAAGTGGTGGTGTGTAATTTTAAAGGTTGAAGACCAAAGTTACGTTAACATAATCATGATTAAACAATGTTATTATAATTGATATTTGATAAGTGTTTGTTACTTTACCAATAATATCTATGGAAGGATTACTGTTCCGGTACTTAGTAGTGTCCTGTAGGAGTATTCAAAAACTCTATATAGCGCAAGTTTGTAAAAGTAAAAGCGTTAATAATATACTATTACTTTAAGATGTTGTTTTAAGTATATTGCAAAATGGGAAAATAAACTGAATGCACAAAAAATATGTTTTTTTTACACGCCGTTATTAGTGGATTCTAAGAGTTTAAGTAGGAAGGTTTAGTTTCATGTTATTCTCAAAGGTGCCAATTATTTTAGATCTGGTAACGTTACAAATCTATAAAAATGTGTTCAAAAGAGGCACCAAAAGTCATTTCCAGCCCGGTCAAAAGTGATACGTTTGGCGACAACATCATAATATTACTTAACTGGAGAAAAGGTTGCGATTTTGAAAATTTCATTGTTATTAATACACAGATGCATAAGTGCTAAGCCTTCTTATATAGTTGGTCACAATATTTTCATAATTTTCGTCACGTGTCGTCAAATGTAATTTTTTTCTCACTATATGACATAAATAACTACATGTCCCGCATCAGATCCTCCCTCGATTTGCCAACAACCCCTACTGGGAGTGAATGCATAGTCACATTACAATTAGGTCTCCAAATATATTGTTAAAAGGTTATGCGCGACGATTGTCACGTATTCACATCATTACTATACAGACGGATAAAAGGGTAAGTAACATAAAATATATTATATATTTTTACTTTTCCCTTTACAAATATGCTGTTCATTTACGTGAAGTATTGTAGGTTGTTGTCATAACGTAGATCCCATACACTAAGAACATATTTCGGTTTGAAGTAGAAAATATCATTTCAATGAGGTCATCTACCTGAAAGTGTTACATTTGAAAATAATTTTTATGTTGTTTGATGTCATTTTATTATGGTTTTATCGAAGGGCCAGGTCTTCTAGTCCGATATAATGAATCACAGTCGTCGTCACGTCGTCACATCAATCGTGATGCATGAATATTTTTTCTACGTCTGCTTATAATTTCTATGGAAATCCTGATCTATAAGAACATTAGCGTAAAAAATAAACAGAACTTAAAAGTGATCCAGAAACATAAAGAGAAAATAGTACAAGTTATTCCCATTGATAAGAATATATGACAGGGAAAAAGCGAAAAATGGCAAAAAACATACAATACAATACTTTAAAAACATTAAAATAAATGCTGTAGAATCACATTTATTTTATTTACCCACAATACACAATTGTTGCATATTAAACTTATAATAAGTAATTATGTTTCGATCTAAGTTCGACCGGCATGCGTAGTTTTTGAAGAAACTTTGTTTTATTAAAAATAATATTGTTTAAAACTAACATATTGACTTTAATTTAATTTATTAAATTAACGTAACGATAATCTTTAAAGTCAAGTATAATATCGGTAATAAAAATATTTTAGCTTCGTCTATAATTCGCTTGTTTTAGGATGTAAATAAAAGAAAGTAATGTTAGATTACGATTTAATATTGCGGGATTAGACCCCATAACATCGCTCTGAGCACAATATCACCGACGTGTAAAACACATCACAAAATAATCAGTTACACAACATAACCAAAATAAACTCCTAATAAATATATTTATAGCTATCAACATCACAGATTATATCCGTCGTGACCGGACGTTCGTTGGCAATTAGTGGACTGCTCGCTGGCCAGTAGTTCTCAGAGCTGTCTTGAGTTGCACTCAAATAGAAGTAACACATGCAACAGAAAAGTTAGATACTAATTCAGACAGTAATAAAGATTCTTTGAGAACCATTGAAGCAGCTGTTATATAAATGATACATAATACGATTGTTTTTTAGTAATACGAAACAATATGTAGTAAATAAACGTAACATACTCATAAACTATATTACGTAGATACTATTCTTTCAAATACAATTTTTATCCGGTCACATTTCCAAAGCAATCATTAAATCATTTCGGTAACAAATTTCGCGAGGTCATAAAATAGTCATAATTATAATTTGCCTTAAACGACAATAAATTGTTCTGTGTTTACACATTACTGTTTATTGGCTAAACATTTGTACATTATTATGTTCTCCTTGTACTTTTATCTTAGGTACTTACACTAACAAAATGCCATTCTTCACTTGACATAGAATCTCACTGTCGTAGGATTGTAGATTTCCAAATTTCACTAGTAAAATTACTTACCCTTATAAAAATAAATATAAATATAATTTAGTAATAATAGCTTGTATGTTTGCCGCAGGGCAAGGAAATATATTGATGCAGAGAAACAGTAGGTACACAGTAGAAGTACAAATTGGTAACTTACACAATTTTGTTATTCGTTCAAAATATGCTTCAATAGAATGGATTTCATTTTATTTTTCAATTTCAGTATCATGTGAATGTATTTACTTCCTCCGTTCTCATGTCCTACATCTGTCATTTTCTACTTAATACTTATTAATAATCAAAGTTCAATCACACAATAATCATAAAATACATCTCTTCATATAACGGCTAACGGTTGCACATAAAGCAGTTACACACCTACTTATAAAAATAAACACAATAATATAAAATGTTATACCTAAGTAAAAAGTAGGCATCAGCTTTATTAACTTCTAAAGAAGCTCGTCATAACATACAGTGTAGTTATGACGCTACACAAACCCGGAAACTTTCAAGCTCGCCACTGTGGAGGGCGATCTCGTTCATATGAAATTTAATGCCTACGTTGTACTTATAATTATGCCACGGACGGTTCTATAACATAATGGCACTGTCTCTACGTCGATAATCCGGACTCAAGGTGCGAAAGTGGTGTCGTTGCCGAACGTGGCCTCCGTCGCATTCACGACGGTGTTGTATCCGCCGCCGGAGAACTTTACGATGATTCCCTCGAGAGACGTCCAAGTTCCGACGACAAGCCCCAACACGCCGAAGATGACGACAATAGTGTTCTTTACGATCATGCGGATTCGCTCCGAGCGGGAAACGTAGTACCAGTACGTGCAGCTCTGAATGAAAGCTGGGAAGGCCAGGCCGAGAGCCGAGAGGCACAGTGCACCGAAGAGCGAGATGAACAAATCCAATTCAGGCACGGCCGCAGCTATTCCGACTGTACAAAAAGGTCTCTTTAGGAACAAATTCTTATAGAATGTATGCGTAATGTAATTTTCTTAATGCCAATTGCATACTTTACAATATGCAACTACCTACTGAGTTAACTTTTATAAGAATACATAATGTTTTTCATAGAGAAGGTTATGATTACTCGTGTAGTGTAATTGATACTTACATGTAACTAATACTATGATGGTTCTGAGCACGTATTCCCAGATCAGTCTGTGAGAGCTGTTCAAGAGGCGCTGGCCGACATACTCGTTCCACAGAATGTCGATAGCTACGTAGCACGCAAGGCCGTGTGTGATGAAGATAGCGAATGCCAGCAGACATTGGACCACGCTAGCCAAACTGCAATGAAGCAATCACTTGAGAAAAAAATGCGGAGCTCAAACTAAATTATTAAAACAAGATTAAACATAATAAAACATACTATACATAATTAAACATAATGTAAGCACAAATTATTACCTCGGAAATAGAAATTACAATAACGCTTAAATTTCACTTAAAATGGTCAGTATGAATTAATATTAAGTCAAAACCTGCAAGATATTTATGATACTCACGTTTCGGTCTTAGAGGGCAAGTTCAGAGTGATGCTGCCTTTAGAGTCGATCCCATATTGCAGATAGCCGAAGAGCCCCATGCCTACGTACAGGATGATGATGCTGATCATAGCGCGGTTTAGGACGCCGAACTTGCCCACGAAGGCCTTGGGCGTCTTCATCTCATTCTCCAGTGGTAGAATCTGAAAAGATTGCTCAATTATATTATAATTGAAGTAACATACGTAATCATGAGCCAATGTGAAGTCCATTAAGTAGAATTCTGAATTTACATTTAATGTTCTCTATTTTATTACTGTATGACTTGTTTCGTCACGATAGAAGTTTGTATGTCTAGGAACGTAAAAGTGTAATTATGATGATGATACATATGAGCAAACCCATTATGTGACTCGACTTGATAATTTATTCAACCACACTAGAATTAACGAGAACTTACACCAATGTTTAAAACAATAAGTAAGTAGTTGTAACAATTTATAAAAGTTATTCCATAATTATAAAATCAAAGGTATATAAAAATCTAAATGTCTTTTTAATTTTTTTCTTTATGTTTTGAGATATATCGCATTTCTTAAATTTATTATTTTGTTTTATAAACTTTAACTTTTTGCGTTTAATATCAAAAAATATTCGAATTCAATGCCATTTAGAATATAAGCTTCAAATACATAAGCAAATAAACTTTTTGATATAAGAAATACTAATTACCACGCCAATCGCTTCCAGTGCGAAGAGTACAGTTCCAAAGAAAAGTGGGAAGTCGCCTATTTTTCCAGCAGGAACTTTTCCTTCCAAAGTCGGTGGCTGCCTGAAGATATAGTACAGGATGATTGCAAAACTGACAATAGTGACTGCATTGGCGATCGCTGAGAATGGCGCTAAGTATTTCAGATCCCGAACCCAGTTGATGAGAATTAGAGGAAGCAGGATCCAGAGCATTACTTCCATTACGGCCACTTGAATCCCGAACTGATTTATCATTACAGACTGGATGTTTTCCGACACGAACACCACGTAAACGCAGCAGGTACCGATCTGGTAGATAAGCAGGAACGCGTTCACTACGTGCCTGAAACGAAATGAGGA